>NW_026844057.1:736455-983783 GCF_029531705.1 Pantherophis guttatus
GATGGATGAGTTCGGTCAGAGAAGAAAAAAAAAAAAAAACAGCTCTCCCATTTTTCAATCAAGCTTTTGTTTTTGTGCCTTTTTTTTTTTTTTAAAGAAAGAGAGATAAGCCAACGAAATCCAAAAAGAATTACATAAACTAGCCCCAGTTCTGCTTTTACAGCATAGGTGCTAGCAGTTCTTTGTCATTTTTTTTTTTTTTTAAAGCAAGCTTCTAGATCTCGGTGGCTAAGACGCTGAGCTTGTCGATCAGCGTGGTCGGCAGTTCGGCGGTTCGAATCCCTAGTGCCGCGTGATGGGGTGAGCTCCCGTGACTTGTCCCAGCTTCTGCCAACCTAGCAATTCGAAAGCCCGTAAAAAAAATTGCAAGTAGAAAAAATAGGGACCACCTTTGGTGGGAAGGGAACAGCGTTCTGTGCTCCTTTGGCGTTGAGTCATGCCGGCCGCAGGACCACGGAGACGTCTTCGGACAGCGCTGGCTCTTCGGCTTTGAAACGGAGATGAGCACTGCCAACCTAGAGTTGGGAACGACTAGCACATATGTGCGAGGGGAACCTTTACCTGCCACCTTGGATGTTTCCTAGGGGAGACATCAGTATTCCAGTATTTGAGGGGCTGCCACAAAGAGGAGAGGGATCAATTTATCTTTTAGATCTCATGACCATAAAAAATACAGGTGTTAGTCCTCAGCGGTTCATTTAGTGACCGTTCGAAGTCAGGATGGCACTGAAAAAGGTCACAAAGGGGGTCAGAGCTCAGTTAACAACAGTCTCGTTTAGCGGCAGAAATGTTGGACTCAATTGCAGCGGTCGTAATTCGAGGACAACCTGTATTCTTGTGCATTCTCTTTTGATTTCTCAATTGTTGGGCCTTGAGAGGTAGGTGGGCAAGAGAGAGGGGTGGGGGGGAAACAGCCTATTGCAAGCCTGACAAATATCTTACCCAGATTTGGGGTTAGAAAAATATTTAATCCAGATCAGGGGTGAAATGCTACTGGTTCCGACCAGTTCGCCCGAACCATTAATAAAAATGCTACCAGTTCAGGCGAACTGGTAGTAAAAAATATGATATAGATTCAGGTGAACTTGTATTTCCGATGATCAGCTGTGCCGTGTGATTTATATTCATGGAAATCCTGCTTTCTAGCGAATCTAAATCACACAGCACAGCTGTTCCCCCCCCTCACTGTTCTACTTACCTTTGCAGACTCAGAAAAGGCTTTTTAATCCTCCTTTTTCAGCACTGCGCTGTAGTGCCTGCGGTGTGCATGCGCGCGAAGCACGCATTTGCCGCACAGGCGCATGCAAAATGAACCGGTAGCGGAGCGAATGAGTAGTGAAACAAACCAGTAGCGAAGCGAAGCGGTAGCAGAGCGAACCGGTAGTAAAGCGAACCAGTAGCGGAGTGAACCAGTAGCGAAACGAATCAGTAGCGAAGCAAACCGGTAGCAGAGCGAATCGGTGGAGCGAACCGGTAGCAGAGCAAACCAGTAGCGAAATGAACCAGTAGCAAAGCGAACTGGTAGCAAAGCAAACCGGTAGCAAAGCGAACTGGTAGCGAAGCAAACCGGTAGCGGAGCGAACCGGTAGCAGACTTCAGAGCATTTCATCCCTGACCCAGATGTAAAAAGAAAGGATTTGCTGGATTTGTTTTTCGGGTTGTATAGAATTTCTGGCTTTGGGACAGATCAATGGTAGGTTGCATGCTTTTTTTTTTTGCCTTGTCTTGAAATCTGATTTGTGCAATTTACAAGACATTTCAGCATCCCTTCCATTTCCCTCTCTCTGCTTTGCAATCTTCCAGCTTCCTTTTCAACTTTTTTTTTTTAAAAGAAAATTCAAGCTCGGTGCAATTGTTAGATGAACCAACCAGCCGCCTTAAAAACACCTCGAAAGCCAAATTTTTTTACTACCAGTTCTGTGGGTGTGGCTTGGTGGGCCTGGCAGGGGAAGGATACTGCAAAATCCCCATTCCCATCCCACTCCAGGAAAAGGACACTGCAAAATCTCTATTCCCACCCCACTCCAGGGGAAGGATACTGCAAAATCCCCATTCCCACTCTAGGGGAAGGATACTGCAAAATCTCTATTCCCACCCCACTCCAGGGGAAGGATACTGCAAAATCCCCATTCCCACTCTAGGGGAAGGATACTGCAAAATCTCCATTCCCACCCCACTCCAGGGGAAGGATACTGCAAAATCCCCATTCCCACCCCACTCCAGGGGAAGGATACTGCAAAATCCCCATTCCCACCCTACTCTTGGGCCAGCCAGAGGTGGTACTTGCCAGTTCTCCGAATTACTCAAAGTTTCCGCTACCGGTTCTCCAGAACCTGTCAGAACCTGCTGGATTTCACCCCTGAAAGCCACCCGCTGCAATAAAATAGGAATATTTTTGAAAAAAAAACCACCAGAAAACCCCGATCATCGCACAATTGATTCTGGAACGAGTAAGGTATATAAACTTGCGTTCCAGAAGGCAGTTGCGCTAAATTCAGTGCTGTATCATTCATCTTTTTTTTTTTATCCACCATTTCTTCATGCTGGTGCTTTTAATGGGCTTTAATGGACTGAGCCGGCGTTTTTGCCATTAAAAAAAATGCTTGCGTTGGTCGAGTTTCTATATGATAGGACATATAAAATATAGATTTGGACCAGGGCTACACACACGCTTCAAATGTGGTTTGAAAGGAGGGAGATGCCCACTGGGATCCTGTTTGGCTAAATTTTTATGAGAAGAAGAAAATTCAATTTTTTTTATTTTTTTTGGGAGGATGGACTGAGAGAACAGGAAGTGGATTCCCAACAACAATATCCTTATTGTGCCTTTTTAGGGTGACTCATCCTTGCTCTCTCTTGCCACAGCTTTGCCGGGGGGCCCGCCCCGTTTGCAAAATTTCTTCCAAAATTAGGAAAGATGTGAGCAGAGCAGCGTCTCTCAGCTTCCTTTAATAAGGCTGCAGAGGCTTTTTATGGGGACGGTTGTGGATCTGCCTGGTGAATTTTGAATCACGTGACCATGGGGATGTTAGAAAAGTCATAACTGTAAAAAAAAAAAACAGTCATAAGTCACTTTCTTCAGTGCCATTGTAACTTTGAACGATCACTAAATGGAACTGTTGTAAATCGAGGGCTACCTGTATTTGTGCAATTATTTTTAACACTGGAAGTTTTCCGGAAGAGATTGGACAATCATTTGTCTGAAATGGTACAGGGTCTCTTGATTAAACGGGGTTGGACTAGAAGACCTCCAAGGTCCCTTCCAACTCTGTTATTCTGTAAAAAGTGTTGGGCTTTAAAAAATAAAAAACTTGTGAAAGAGCATGGTGCTAAATCTTAAACCTTTTATTTAATTGTTATTCACCTTAGTCTTAATTTTCATGTTTTAACATCTGTGCCTTTGTATTATTATTATTATTTTGTTGCAAAAAAAAGTTTTTTATTTTTTAAATAAACAAAAAATAAAACATCCTTCATCCATTACAATTTCAAGCAGTGTGTCGGTCGTTACAAATCCCTTGTGCTTCTTCCCCATAATCATATTCTACTAATTATCTAATTTCTCATATTATCAAACCTGATACATATCTTTATATCATTATTCTCATTTGTCATTCATTTAACAATGGCATTATCATTCCAAAGAAAATTATTTTCACATATTATATTCTAACATTCATTTTATATTTCATATTTCATTTCCATGTTTTATTATCTAGCCATTGGTAAAATAAATCCCATATCTTATGATGTTGTTTATCTTTTTGTTCTCTAATTTCAAATGTCAATTTACTCATTTCAGCACATTCCATGATTTTCTTAATAACTTCATCTTGCGTTGGCATTTTCTCATTTTTCCAGTTCTTAGCAAACACAATTCTATGTACCTTTGTATTATTGTAAGCCACTCACTCAGCACAGTGAAAATGGCGGGTTATAAATTTAATAAATTAGTAAATAATAATAATAAATAATAATAATAATAATAATAATAATAATAACAACAACAACAACAATAATAATAATAACAACAACAACAACTAACTTGGAACTGGTTAAGATCAGGAGTACTGAAAAAAGAAACAGAAAGCTTTATTTTGGCAGCTCAAGAACAAGCTCTAGCCACAAACTGCATGAAGGCAAAAATTCAACACGTTACCACCAACAGCAAATGCCGCCTCTGCAATGAGAAAGATGAGACAGTCGACCACCTGATCAGTGGGCGCAGCAAAATTTCACAAACCGACCACCTACAACGCCATGACCGCGTTGCTAAGATCATTCACTGGAAATTGTGCCAGAAGTTTGGATTTGAGTATAGCAAAAACCACTGGGAACATCAGGTTGAGAAAGTTTTAGAGAATGAGAAACTCAAGATCTTGTGGGACTTTAGGATTCAGACTGACAGGCACTTGGTCCATAACACACTGACATAACAATAGTTGAAAAGAAAAAAGTATGGTTCATTGACATTGCAATACCTGGTGATGCACGGATTGAAGATAAGCAGCAAGAAAAAATCACAAAGTACCGGGACTTGCAAATTGAAGTTGAGCAACTGTGGAAAAACAAAGTGTGTTGTCCTGATTGTAATTGGAGCCCTTGGAGCAATACCCAAAGGGCTACCCCGCTATTTAGAAATTCTAAATTTGCCGGACTTGAACATTTTGACTGTACAAAAAACCACCTTACTCGGAACAGCTTACATCCTCCGACGATACCTTAACAGTTCCTAGGTCCTTGGTTAGGACTCGAGCTGCTGAGCTATTAACCAGCCTCAAAGGCTGTGAATCTCACTAAAGATTAAATAATAATAATAATAATAATAATAATAATAATAATAATAATAATAATTGGAGCCCTTGGAGCAATACCCAAAGGGCTACCCCGCTATTTAGAAATTCTAAATTTGCCGGACTTGAACATTTTGACTGTACAAAAAACCACCTTACTCGGAACAGCTTACATCCTCCGACGATTCCTTAACAGTTCCTAGGTCCTTGGTTAGGACTCGAGCTGCTGAGCTATTAACCAGGCTCAAAGGCTGTGAATCTCACTAAAGATTAAATAATAATAATAATACATTTTGACTCTACAAAAAACCACCTTACTCGGAACAGCTTACAGCCTCCGACGATACCTTAACAGTTCCTAGGTCCTTGGTTAGGACTCGAGCTGCTGAGCTATTAACCAGGCTCAAAAGCTGTGAATCTCACTAAAGATTAAATAATAATAATAATAATAATAATAATAATAATAATAATAATAATAATAATAATGCTGTATTATCCATGCAGGACATATCTTGCCTTTATAATTTTAACAAATGTATATACATTATATTATCTGTCTTCATCCCCTCTGTGGTCAGAATCCATCATTGTTTTTAATTTGGGGGCATCTTTTGAAAGCTGGGAGGTGGGGGAGAACTCGGAGTTATATCGGCGACGGTCCATCCATCGTCATCCTTTTCTTCCCCGATTCTCGGCTGCAGGAGGAACGATGAAGTGACCCACATCAAAATCCAAAACACGGGCGATTATTACGACCTCTACGGAGGGGAGAAATTTGCTACCTTGGCTGAGCTGGTTCAGTACTACACCGAGCAGGAGGGCCTTCTCCGCGAGAAGAACAGCAATACCATCGAATTACGATTCCCGCTCAATTGCCAGGATCCCACCTCAGAAAGGTGAGTGGGAGGTGGGTGGGTGGGTGGGTGGATCCTTAAGGCCCTTAAGGGGTCTACTTAACACTGCTGAAGGAACGTGCTGGCCTACCTTATAAGCTCGTTGTGAGGATGGAGAAAAGTCTGCGGGAATGTTCCGAATTTCTCCTTGGACTGTGCAATGGAAGTAGGGATTTGGGGCAGTTCCCCCCTGCCCCCGGCCTTTCCCAGGATGTTCCTCTGACTTCCAAGGTTGGCCTACCTTCCTGGGCTTTCCAGGTGGTGCCCCATCCAAATATCAAGCTGTGTGACCCAGAGCGAGGGATTCTGGGAATCGTAGTCCAGCATCTGTACCCCGCCATTGGAAATTTAAAGGACCTTGTAGACCAGCAACTGGAGATCCGTCCCATTTCTTGGCTCAAATTGGCTTTTACATCCAAGGGGGAAAGGGCCATCAAAAGTGATGCTGCAAGAGAATAGCGATAGTACTTAGATTATATACCGCTTCACGGGGCTTTTACAGCCCTCTCTAAGCAGTTTACAGAGTCAGCCCTATTGCCCCCCAACAATCTGAGTCCTCGTTTTACCGACCTTGGAAGGATGGAAGGCTGAGTCAACCTTGAAGCCAGTCAGTCAGGATTGAACTGCTGGCAGTGGGCAGAGATAGCCTGCAATACTGCATTCTAAACCACTGGGAGGGAGGGAGGGAGGGAGGGAGGGAAGGAAGGAAGGAAGGAAGAAGGAAGGAAGGAAGGAAGGAAGGAAGGAAGGAAGAAGGAAGGAAGGAGGAAGGAAGAGAAGAAAGAAAGAAAGAAAGAAAGAAAGAAAGAAAGAAAGAAAGAAAGAAAGAAAGAAAGCAATAGTACTTAAGATTTATATACCGCTTTGCCCCCAACAATCTGGGTCCTCATTTTACCCACCTCAGAAGGACGGAAGGCTGAGTCAACCCCGAGCCTGGTGAGATTCGAACTGCCAAATTGCAGGCAGCCGGCAGTCAGCAGAAGGAGCCTGCAGTACTGCAATCTAACCACTGCGCAACTCGGAATAGATGGTGGGCGCCCTCTAGAGGCCAGACTAGGAAATGCACTATTCTCATTGATTTTTGAAACGTGAGCCCTGTACAAAATAGGAGTACTACCAATAAGAGGCAGATAATGTGCCAATTTGCGAGGTTCCTTAGTGACAAATTCAGAAAAGGAGCAGGGAGAAGGGTGGGGAGGGGTCTCTAGGGTTTAAGCCCCATGCACCTAAAGATAGGTGATAATATCTCTACACTGAGGGGGGGGCAAAGGGGAGTTGGATCTTTCCCATTGGAAAGCCGGCCTGTCTTTTTTTCAGATGGTATCACGGTCACCTAACCGGCAAGGAAGCCGAGAAGCTCCTCACCGACAAAGCCAAACCCGGCAGCTTTTTGGTCCGCAGCAGTCAAAGCAAACCGGAGATTTTGTCTTGTCCGTTTTGACGAACGAGGATAAAGCCGACACGGGAGACAGAAAACCTCGCGTGACTCACATCATGATCCGTTACCAGGTCAGGCTCTGCGACCTTCCCGCTTTCTTTCAATCCGCCTCTCGGGATGCTGTAAAAGGATAGGATGGAAGGGACCCTTGGAGGGCATCTAGACTAGAGGTAGTCCTTGGCTTATGACCGTAATAGGGACCGGAAGAATCCTTTTGTTAAGTAGTGTTGGTTGTTGAATGAGGCATCACATGACCACACCAGTGGTGGGTTTCAAATTTTTTTTACTACCCGTTCTGTGGGTGCAGCTTGGTAGGCATGGCATGGCTTGGTGGGCGTGGCAAGGGAAGGATACTGTAAAATCTCCATTCCCACCACACTTCAGGGGAAGGGTACTGTAAAATCCCATTCCCTCCCACTCCAGGGGAAGGATACTGTAAAATCTCCATTCCCACCCTACTCCAGGGACGGATATTGTAAAAGCTCCATTCCCTCCCCACTCCAGGGGAAGGTTACTGCAAAATCCCCATTCCCTCCCGATCAGCTGGGACTCAGGAGGCAGGGAATAGATGGGGGCGAGGCCAGTCAGAGGTGGTATTTACCGGTTCTCCGAACTAGTCAAAAATTTCCGCTACCGGTTCTCCAGAACTGGACAGCTGGCTGAGTCAATTATGTGAGGATGAGGACCTAAGTTAATTTTTTTTTTCAGTGCCTTTGTAGCTTTTAATGATCACTAAAGCAGTGATCATAAGTGGAAGGATACCTGCGGACTTCCGCTCTCCAAAAACACTCCCAAAAGAGGTATTTCCCAAAGCAGCTTATTCCTTGCCGAAACAGCGTTTCTATACGAAAATCCATCCTGAAACTGAATTAGAGAATGGAAGAGCTTGCAAGGGGATTTTAGAGACCATCTAGTCCAGGGACCTCAACCTTTCGGACCTCAGGAATCGCTAAATTCATAATTTTAAATCCCACGGACCACTAATATGATCTGCTCATGATCGGCTGGGTGGGTGTGGCTAGGTGGTCATGTGACTGGGTGGGCGTGGCCAACTCAATGGCAACTCATGTCACTCACATGAGGGGCGCCTCGCCAGCCTCTACTCACCCCTCCCCTGCCAATATTCCTCCCTCCCTCCCCCTCCCTCTCAGTGGTTAGAATGCAGTATTGCAGGCTAACTCTGCCCACTGCCAGGACTTCGATCCTGACCAGACTGACTCAAGGTTGATTCAGCCTTCCATCCTTCCGTGATCTGTAAAATGAGGACCCAGATTGTTGGAGTCAATAGGGCTGACTCTGTAAACCACTTAGAGAGGGCTGTAAAAGCACTGTAAAGCAGTATATAAGTCTTAAGTACTATTGCTATTCTTGGTTCTCCTTTGGCAGCTGGACGGGAAGTATGACGTGGGTGGAGGCGAGCGATTCGACACCCTGGCTGACTTGGTGGAGCACTACAAGAAGAACCCCATGGTGGAGAAGTCAGGGGTGGTGGTACACCTGAAACAGGTAAGTCGGTCACCTGTGCCGAGCGTTTAACCAGGGGGAAAGAGACGGAGGGGAGGTCTCTCTCTCTCTCTCCTTCAACATCTAGAGAAGATTTTGTCTCCGGCAGCCTTTCAACGCTACCCGAATCATTGCCGCCAACATCGAGAACCGAGTCAAGGAGCTGAACAAGATGGCCGACCAGAGCGAGAAGGCAAAGCAAGGATTCTGGGAGGAATTTGAGGTATGGGGGAAAACGAGCCAATCAAATCTCCTTTCGTTCCTTCTAGCCTGGGGAGAAGATTTCCCAGCATTCCTTGCGTGAGCAGTACATGGCTGGGAATTCTGGGAATTTTCACCCAGACAGATATGGAAAGTTGGAGTGGTATTTTTTTCCCCATCATCCTGTTGCTGGGGTGGTTTTAAAGCTGGGCGAAAGATGGAAATAGTGATGCCTTTCCAACTTCTTGGTTCCCACAGATGTTACAGCAACAGGAGTGCAAATTTCTCTATCCCAGGAAGGAAGGACAGCGAGTCGAGAACAAGGCGAAAAATCGCTACAAAAATATCCTTCCGTGTAAGAATTCCGAGGGTCGAACTATCCTAAAAGCGGGAAATATTTTGCCTTTTGTCAGGGTCATGATTTGAGAGCTGACCAGCTGCTACGATGATGTAATGCTGGGAATGAGTCAGCAAGGTTTTTGGGCTGATATCACTTTAAGAGCCTGTAATAAGAAGAGGCCCTGTTGCGGCGTATCTCTCTCTCCATGTGTGCTTCTGTGCTGTAATTGCTGATTGCTGTTTGTTTGAGGTCTGACTAAAGTATGTGTATGTATATATTCTTTGTAGATAAAACCACTATTTAAATGCAAACCTCTGTTTACTGTATTTGCTCCTGGGTTGTCTCACATAGTCGCACTGTGCGAATTCTGACAGCCTTTTAAATGGAGATTATGATGATAGAAAATAGAACGATTGCTGGTGTTTGTTTTTTTTTCCTGTTCTTGCACATTTCTCTCTTTTAAGCAATCCCAGAAATTCACGTGTTTCGCACTCAGAGCCCAGTTTGTATCACGGAGGTTAGCAGGTTGGCATGGCAGACTTCTTTCCCCAGTTTGAGCCCTGTGTGCCTCCCTTGCAGGGGTGTTGTGCTGAGAAGCAGTGAGCTGGAGGGCTCTTCTTCCTTCATCCCACCCAGGAGTGAAAGCAGTTTTTTTAAAAAAGAGAGGCCAATTGAACACATTCAGGATATAAATCTGGGCAGTAAATTAAAATATTTCTGCGATTTTTCAAGACGGATGCTATTTCCCCCCACACACACCACCCACCCTGGCGTTTATGCTGCTTTCCTCCCTTTGCAGTTGACACAACCCGAGTGGCTCTCCGGAACGCCGATCCCAGAGTCCCGAGTTCCGATTACATCAATGCCAATTATATTAAGGTGAGTGGCAGGCAACTGGTTTAGATTAGATTAGATTAACTGAGTTGGAAGGGACCTTGTAGATCGTCTAGTCCCATCCCCTGCCCAAACAGGAGACCTTACACCATGATGGCGAACCTACGGCATGTGTGCCACAGGCGGCACGTGGAGCCATATCTATGGACACGCAAGCATTGCCCTAGCTCAGCTCCAGCGTGCTTGTGTGCGCCAGCCAGCTAATTTTCGGGCCTTCTGGGCCCACAGGAAGTCGGGAAAAAGGCAGTTTCCGGCCTCCGGAGAGCCTCTGGAAAATTGGGGAAGGCTGTTTTCGCCCTCCCCAGGCGCCAAGAAAGCCTCTGGAGCCTGGGGAGGGCGAAAAAACAGGCCCACTGGCAATTTTTTTGCCGTCACGTGCCAAAAGCGGGGGAGCGTGGGTGGGTCGTGTGCACATGTGCGGGGGGGGCATTGAATTATGGGAGTTGATAGAAACACGATTCCCAACATTGCAGAACTCTTATTGTTTTTCACATTTTTTTTGTGCCCGGGAAGGGAAGGCTGGGGCCCTCTTCCTTGCTACTTGAAATTGAAAATAAATGCAGCACGTTAAAAACGTAGTGAAAATGTTTGGCCTGCACGGGGCGGGATGCTTCCGACTGCCTGCAGTTTAAATCCAATCAGCCAATTAAAAAAAAAAAAAGCAGGCAATCTAATGAGCTCTAATGAAGGAGCCTTAATTCGGTGATCGCTTCAGGGGCTGGTGATTTAGTTCAACTCAGAGCCTTCCAACACTGCTCCAACCTGGAGACTTTTAAAGAAGAGACGGGACAACCATTTGTCTGAATTGGCAGAGGGCCATGATGCTGGCACACGGAGCCATATCTGTGGGTATGCGAGCGTCACCCTAGCTCAGCTCCAGCACACATGCGCGTGCCGGCCAGCTGATTTTCAGGCCTTCCGGGCCCACCGGAAGTTGGAAACAGGATGTTTCCGGCCTCTGGAGGGCCTCCGGGGGGGAGGCCATTTTCGCCCTCCCCAGGCTCCTAGATAGCGTCTGGAGCCTGGGGAGGCTGTATTATTATTACTATTATTGGTTCATATGTTAATATTTATTACTATTTTCTATTTGGCCTTTTTTCCCTTTTTCTCTTGTGAATGGTATACCCAGACAATACACTGTATTCAAAAATATTTAGGAATGAAACAATTTTTTTAAAAAAAGATACTTCTCCTCCCATCTAGCAATTCTCTCCTCTCTCCTCTCGCTCGTTCTAGAACACTCTCGAAGACGGATGCAGCGCCGAACACTGCAAAGTCTACATCGCTACCCAGGGCTGCCTACAAAGCACCGTCAACGACTTCTGGACCATGATCTACCAGGAAAACACTCACATCATCGTCATGACCACCAAGGAAGTCGAGCGAGGCAGGGTGAGCCCCTCCTAGGGCCAGGGGTGGGCTTCAGATCCTTGAGCAACGGGTTCGCTGCTCCGTTGCTGGGTGGGTGTGGCCATGGTGGGCGTGGCCTAGACGGACGCTTGCACCACAGCGGGGGGGGCGTTTTTAGCCCTCCCCAGGCTCCGGAGGCTTTCCTTGAGCCTCCGGGAGGGCGAAAACAGCTTCCCACAGGCTTCGGAGACCGGAAACAGGCCCATTTCCTCCGGTAGGCCTGTTTTTTGCCCTCCCAGTCTCTCTTCGCGGCCCCTGCACTTACCTGGAATGATGAACGGGCCGCGTGGAGACTCCTGGGCGGGGTGTGGTGTGGTGGGAGGGGTGGGGTGGGTGTGGTCAGCCAGG
Organism: Pantherophis guttatus; assembly: GCF_029531705.1. The sequence continues at coordinate 748,276 of NW_026844057.1, forward strand.
GGTGGCATTTGGGGTTTGCCGAACCCCAGCGATCTTCGCTAGAGGTTGGCCTAAGGCTGTCGAACCCCCAGGAGTCCATCCCTGCTTAGGGCCCCTCCCCGTCACATCAAAAGCCTGTGACGTCATTTGCATTGCTGGATTCACAGGACACGCTAAACCCTCCTTTACAAGCCATCTTCACTCTGCACTTTTTTAAAAAAAAAAAAACTCCAGCGAAACTGCTTTTCGGCTTCACGCGTTGTGTGAACTGAGTTTATTTCTCTCTTTTTTTTTTTTTTTTTTGTCTTGCAGAACAAGTGTTTTCGCTACTGGCCGGATCAAAATGCACGAAGGAATTCGGTCCCATCGGCGTGCAGAATATTGGGGAGCGAGAATGTCAGGGTTACTACATCCGGGATTTACAGATCACACGGATAGACAGGGTTAGATTGGGGGTTCTCTTTCGAAAAGTGGTCGTGTTCCTAGTCCTCGTGCCAACAAAGCGTCTTTGTGTGGAAATCTGTCGATCCTCTAGATAGCAAGCGGGGTTTTTCACTGGGCATTTTGATAGGTTGCCTTAAATTTGTGGGCCATCATAAAAAGCTGCGGAATAACAGGAAGCTTTATCTGAGATAAATGGGCTTGAAATTTCAGATGTGGGCCTCCCAATACGCAGTTTCTTTCTCCTTTTCATGCTTTCCTTGTGTCGTTTTTGTGCCCTTTGTCGTGTTTTCCAGTCGAATCTCTGCCCGGTCGTCTTATTTTGACATCTTCCCTCTGACACGTGGTTCTACCGGCCCAATTTCCTTTAGTGGTTTAATGACTCACACCCTGTCGGGGTCTTTGTCTCCGCCGTCATATTTCCTTGTTGCAAACACTAAGTGACTCAAATGTTCTAGGAAAGGAGCACCGCAACCGCAGAGCCGGGTTATGTTATTTCCACCGCGTGGGCAGCGTGCAAATATTTATCTATTTCTGTTTATGTTCATCTTCAGTGTTTTTGCTTTGCCGGTCATCGCACTTCACAAATTTCCCCCATCGACTTCTCCCAAATCGGGGAAGTCTCCGTCACGGTGACATGTAACTATTATTTCTTCTTCTTCTTCTTCTTCTTCTTCTTCTTCTTCTTCTTCTTCTTCTTCTTCTTCTTCTTCTTCTTCTTCTTCTTCTTCTTCTTCTTCTTCTTCTTCTTCTTCTTCCTTCTTCTTCTTCTTCTTCTCCTTCCTCCTCCTCTCTCCTTCTCCTTCTCCTTCTCCTTCTCCTCCTTCCTCCTCCTTCTTCTTCTTCTCCTCCTTCTTCTTCTCCTCCTCCTTCTCCTCCTCTTCCTCCTCCTCCTTCTCCTCCTCTTCCTCCTTCTTCTCCTCCTCCTTCTCCTCCTCCTCCTCCTCCTTCCATATCTTTCATCGGACGTTAGTGATCATGTTGGCGATCCTATTTTTATCAACAGCCGCAGATTTTGAATGCCATGATGTCCTTCTTCTGCCTGGACCTCGTTTGCCTTCAATCACTTAATCCTGGAGGATTAAGGGAAGGATGCCGTATTTTTCCAGGTGTCCAGACATCACATGTATTCTGACCCAGTCTTAACAAAAGCAAGAAACAGACTCCTGGTGATGAAAACTCCCTCTTTATTTACCTCTTGGGAATTAATTGCATTCACCCACCGAAAAGTCCAGACCCGCAAGGAGTTAACTGCAGTAACAGACCTTATCAGTTCCTTGCGATAATTGCAAGGCCGTGAACTCCCAGCCGAAAGGTTGCAAATTAAGTTCTGGTAAGCAGTCTTTGTGGCACAAAACGCAATGAGCAAAATCGCCAGAAATACGAACGGTTGTCTCCTACGACAGTCCACTCCCTTTCCTTTTATTTATTCCCCCAGCCAGGGAGGGGCCGTTCAGCATCCACGTGTACTTTGCTTCCCGAGTCGACTCCTTGTCCTCTGTTGTTCACCTCTCCTAACTGCTCTGTGCATACGTGTGTCTGGAACAGGCCCCAGCTGTTGTTCCTCCTCACTCATCTCAGCCTCCAAAGGCAGCTGCCTTCCCTGGCTGAGAAATGCCAGCTCTCTCTCTGCGTCCGACGCAGAGCATCCATCAAACTCCAGAACAGGCCCAAGTTCCTCCCCAACCTCCTCCTCATCTGAATCTGGCAGGCCACGACAACATGTCCAAAATATTCTAACGTTCGCTTTTTTTATGGTTTGGATGATTTCCCTTGGCCTTTCCCAGGCGGCTTATCACAACCTCGTTTCTGATTTTGTCAACCCATTTCTACGTGATTTAATCTGATCTTTCTCTCCTTCCGTCCAGGAGGAGCGTCCCAGAAAAATTAAGCACTTCCAGTATTTCAGCTGGCCTGATCACGGCGTCCCTAATGAACCGGGCGGCGTCCTCAGCTTTTTGGACCAAATCAATAAGGCTCACCGAAGTATTCCAGAGTCGGGACCAATTGTGGTGCATTGCAGGTGAGGGACATCAGGAGACTTGGATTTGGGGGTCTTCCCCCTAAGCCCAGGTGCCCATCAAGACCACACTCCTCCTTGGGGCTGCTCCTGGTTCTTTCTCCCCCCTCCCCAAAAAAAAAACCATCAACAACCAGGAGCCAAGAGTGAAGAGTGACATTTTCCTTCAGATCCCTCCTCCAGCACAGGTAGTCCTCAGTTTAAACCAGGGGTGAAATCTATTTACCTTCCCTACCGGTTCAGAAGTGTGTGTGCCCCGCCCGCGCACGAGTACCATCTTCATCTCCAATTTTAGATCCTCTGCGCATGCACAGACGGTAAAAAGTAGGTTACTTCCTGGTTAAAAAATAGAAATAGAAATAAATAGAAATAATAGAAATAGAAATAGAAATAGGAATGGAATGGAATGGAATGGAATAGGAATAGGAATAATAGAAATAGAAATAAATAGAAATAATAGAAATAGAAATAATAGAAATAGGAATGGAATGGAATGGAATAGGAATAGGAATAATAGAAATAGAAATAAATAGAAATAGAAATAATAGGAATAGGAATAGAATAGATAGAATAGGAATAGGAATAATAGAAATAGAAATAAATAGGAATAGAATAGAATAGAATAGAATAGAATAGAATAGAATAGAATAGAATAGAATAGAATAGAATAGAATAAGAATAATGAAATAGAAATAGAAATAGAAATAGAAATAGAAATAGAAATAATAGGAATAGAATAGAACAGGAATAGGAATAATAGAAATAGAAATAAATAGAAATAATAGGAATAGAATAGAATAGAATAGAATAGAATAGAATAGAATAGAATAGAATAGAATAGGAATAATAGAAATAGAAATAGAAATAATAGGAATAGAACAGAATAGAACAGAACAGAACAGAACAGGAATAATAGAAATAAATAGAAATAGAAATAAATAGACATAATAGAAATAGAAATAATAGGAATAGAATAGAATAGAATAGAATAGAATAGAATAGAATAGAATAGAATAGAATAGAATAGAATAGAATAGAATCTGGAAGGGACCTTGGAGGTCTTCTAGTCCAGCCCCCTGCTGAAGCAGGAGAACCTATACCTTTTCAGACAAGTGGCTATACTATAGTGTAGATGGTGATTTGAGTTCAGCAGAGAGAGTTGTGTGGATATCCTTCGACCTCTTCCCTTTCTCTCCTTCTTCCAGTGCTGGCATAGGCCGAACGGGCACGATCATCGTGATAGACATGCTGGTGGATACCATTCACCGACAAGGTAAACGCAACCTTGCCTTTTCTCTAATTTTGTAAAGGGATTAATTACTGCTAGAACTCGACTTACGACCACCATCGAGCAGCAAATTCCCATTGTTTAAGTGGGGTTCGCCCCACTTTCTTGCCACCGTGGTTAAGTGAATCCCTGCAGTTGTTAAGTTAGTAACCCAGTTACTAAGTGAATCAGGCTTCCCCCATTGACTCTACTTGTCGGAAGGGTGCAAAAAGGGATCACATGACCCCCCCGGGACGTCATAAATACGAAGCCATTATCAAGCATCTGAACGATATAGCTCTATGGGAATATATCTGCTGAATAAAACTCAGCACTGGTGTCAGGAAGGGCATCTGGCCAGTAAATATTCAGTTCCATTCAGTTGCCCAGACTTCACCCCGCAAGGGATTATGGGGTCGTTAAAAGAGGAGGATCATGATGATCTGAATGTAAATTACGTGACCACGGGGATGCCACAACAGTCATAACTTAGAACGGGCACTAAATGAACTGCTTGTAAGTCGAGGACTAGCGGAATTTACAACAATCAAGGCATCCTCCGGTCATGGGATCATGCTTCGGACACTTGGCAAACGTTGTGCACTTACAACATTCACAGTCACTATCCTCAACCATTTGCAAACGTCCCAGCCCGCTTCCAACAAGCAAACACGATGGGGAAGGTGGCAGGCAGTCATTCGTCACAAGCGGTGTCTCGCTTAACAACCGCGGCCAAAAAAGGTCATAAACTTGGATGTGGTCCCATGATGGCCTGTTTAAGGATCACACCACTCAAAACAAAAGTTTCCAGTCCCCATCGTGGTCGCAAGTCAAGAACTATAATAAACGTCAACTCGCAAAGCATCCCTGGCCTGCTCTCGAGTTGCCATAGGCCAGGAGGGATGCGAAGCCGGCGAAACGGCACAGCAGCCAAAGACAGATGCACATTCCATGCTTATCTCTCTCTCAAGGCTGTATCCCAGGGTTACCTACAGCAGCCGGAGGGGAGTGACCTCTACAACTCACGAAATTGATCCGTTGAATGTGATTGATGACACAACCTGGGGGGAGGGGGAAAACAGGGTCATAAATGGAGCGTAAATTACGTAGGGCCAGAGCTGGCTTCATTTGGGAACGTGCCGACATGAAGCTCCTAATAAACAACTGGATTTATTTTGAAGCTTGGCTCGAACGTGATTTAATTAGGGCATCCGTTGGAACGATGACAGCAAGCCAGCTCTGACCCTACGTAATTTACGTACCTATTACCCCGACAGTCCTAGTAATAACTAGTGTTAAGGGTTTAACGTGGGCACAATGACTCTCCTATTTTAGACCGGCCCGCCTGGCAATTTTTTTAAACACCATTTCCTCTCTTCTCTTATTCACGAAATAGGCTTGGATTGTGACATCGACATCCCGAAGACGATTCAGATGGTACGGAGGCAGAGGTCGGGCATGGTGCAAACGGAAGCCCAGTACAAATTTGTCTACATGGCTGTACAACAGTTTATCGCAATGCAGCAGAAGGAGCTAGAAGAGGAACAGGTGAGGGGAAAAAATATCGGGCTTTTTTGGGGGGCGTTTTTTGGGCCATTTTCAGGCCATTTTGGGGGCGTTTTCAGGCCATTTTCTGGGCCTTTTTCCAGCTGTTTTCAGGCTGTTTTTTAAGCCCAAAAATGGCCCCCAAAATGGCCTGGAAATGGCCCGAAAAACAGCCTAAAAATGGCTGAAAAATGGCCAAAAAAATGGCCGGAAAATGGCCCAAAAAAAGGCCCAGAAACGCCCCAGAAAACGCCCTGAAAACAGTCCAAAAAAACGGCCAGAAAATGGCCCAAAAAACAACCTGAAAATGGCTCCAAAAATGGCAGGAAAATGGCCCCCAAAAGGCCCAGAAACGCCCCGGAAAACGCCCTGAAAACAGTCCGAAACACACAGCCTGAAAATGGCCCCAAAATGGCGGGAAAATGGTCCCAAAAACGGCCCAAAAAAGGCCCAGAAACGCCCCGGAAAACGCCCTGAAAACAGTCCAAAAAACAACAACCTGAAAATGGCTCGAAAAATGGCGGGAAAATGGCCCAAAAAAACAGCCCAGAAACAGCCCGGAAAACGGCCTGTTCCTTTTGGCTGTTTTTGGCTGTTTTTCGGCCTGTTTTTCGGCCATTTTCTGGCGCTCCGGCGCCTGCGAAGACCAGCTGGCATGCGCACTGGAAACCAGAAAAGCAGTTGGCGACAGCACATGTGCCCACAGGGCTCTGCATGCCACCTCTGGCACATGGTGCCATAGGTTCACCATCACGGCCCTATACCATTTCAGACAAATGGCTGGCCCGTTTCTTCTTAAAAACCTCCAGTGATGGAGCATCCAGGATTTCTGGTGGCCAGCTGTTCCACTGGTTCATTTTTCCTCACTGTCAGGAAGTTTCTCCTCAATTCCAGGTTGCTTCTCTCCTTGATCAGTTTCCACCCGTTGCTTCTTGTCCTGCCCTCAGGTGCTTTGGAGAATAGCTTGACCCCCTCTTCTTTGGGGCAGCCCCTCAAATATTGGAACGCTGCTATCATGAATAATCATAAAAGCATTGAAACTCTATTTCAGAGATGTCTACGGAAGGAGACGGCTTACTTAAATATCCGATACTTGCCGATGGAAAAACCCAGAGCCAAAACTCGCCCTCCTTCGCCTCGGCTCCAGATAGGGTAAGATCCATTTTCTCTCCTCCTCCCACTTCCCCCCCCCAATAACAACGGCAAGTAGTCCTCGTCTTACGACCGCAATTGGGACCGGACCTTCCTTTGCTAAGCGAGAAGGTTGTTAAGCAAGCCGTGCCTGATTTTGCAACTTTTTCTTGTCACGGTTGTTAAGCGAATCGATCCAGTCGCAGATGGACACTAAGTGGATCTTGTTTTCCACCATTGATTTTTGCTTGTCAAAAGCTATCTGGGAAGGTCATGACCCCAGGACTGGAAAACCAACGGTAAATCCATTCTATTGAGTGCAGGGACATTGTGACGGTCGTAACTGCAAGGACCAGTTTTAAGTCACCTTTTTTCAGCGCCGTCATAACTTTGAACGGTCGCTAAACAATGGTCGTAAGTCGAGGACTATCTGTAATTGAAAAAAATGGGTGAAGGAAATAACAGGTAGTCCTTGACTTTTGACCACAATTGAGGCCACTATTCCTGTTGCTAAGAGAAACATTTGTTAAGTGAGTCTTGCCCCATTTTACACGGATGTTGTTAAGTGAATCCAGCTTCCCCATTGACTTGGCTTGCCCGAAGGTCGCAAAAGAGGATCATGTGCCCCTGCAACAATCATAAATATGAATCAATGGCCAAGCATCTGACTTTGGATCGCAGGACGGTGGGAATGTTGCAACGGTCGTAAAGTGTGAAAAACGGTCATAAGTCACTTTTTTCAGCACCGTTGTTAACTTCGAACGGTCACTAAATGAACGGTTGTAAGCCGAGAACTACCTGTACTCCATTTAAGTGGAGATCTGAACCTGCATGGGATATGATGGTTATTCATCATATGCTAAATAATAATAAACTCCATTTAGTGGCGATACCTGAAGTGAGTGGTATGGCGGCCTACAGGCGGAGCTCTCGCCTCACAATCAGGAGGCTGTGAGTTCGATCCTAGGTAGAGGCAGATATTTCTCTCTGGGCACACTGAACAATCTGCTGAACAAAACTCCGCACTGGCGACAGGAATGTCATCCGGCCAGTAAATACTCAGCTCCATTAAGTTGCCCAGACTCCACCCTGCAAGGGGTCGTTAAAAGAGGACGAATGGCGATATAAGTTGCCTGTGTCTCAATGTGTTTGGTTGTCTAAGATTCAAAAGCTCAAAAGCTCCCCGCCGTTGCTCGGTTTTTGGGTAAGGCCGGTTGCTGATTCTCCCTCTTTTATTCCGCAGAGTGGCCGACGAGGAAACGACCTCCGTCTACGAAAACCTGAGTATCAAAACCGCCAAGGTCTCAGGACTCACTAACTCAGGAAGATAGTAGCGATAGAATAGGATGGAGACAGGTGGCTTATAAAATAGGTAGGCATGTGTATCCAGGTGTGGTTATTTTGCCTCCCGATATGACAGACCGGTGGATCACATTCCCAAGCGCTGCACTCTTAAGACCCTCCTCAACAGAAACCGAGCCCTGTTGGAAAAGTCGGTTTCTCCCAGCCGACACTCATCAAGATCCCAATTCAGGATTATTTTTCTTTTAGACTTTTAAAATATCTCTGTGCCCCGGTGGGGGTGGGAAGGACGAAAAACAGAAAAACGGCATAATTTTCCGTCTTGGTTTTGTATGGATGGGATCAAACTCGTACAGCTTCCAAGGTATTGGTGCGATCTGAAAGGACACCGGTTTTATTTCCGTCTCGAGGTTTATCGTTAACCTCCTCCAGATATTGTTCGGATTTAGGCTTCCTTAGAAAGTATACAGCACAATCTTAGTCCCGGCAAACCTCTTTTATTCATACGGCTTTCAATTATTGTCATTCCCAGTCTGAAAGGCTTCTCAAACAGTCTTATCAGCGGAGTGTTTACAAACACCCACCTTATCTCCCTTGGAATGCTGCCAGATAACTAATTGCTACACGCGGGGCAAGGCCAAACTTAGCACAGAGTCAAACAGAACTTTTCCAAAGCTTTTACCGACCAGATGAACTAATCGCTTCCTGCAAAAAGCTCACGTCCCATTCGCTTCTCTTTTATGTCTTATGGGAGAGGCCAATCATCTCCAAGCCTTTCTCCCAAGTCGACCCTGTTTTCTTAATTGTTCCTGTCTCCTGGAAGATCTGCGCCTGCGCACACTGGGAACAGGCTCCCGCTGTTCTTCTGCCTCACTGATGTCAGACTCCGGAGACTCCGGAGGCAGCAAAGAACTATCAGATGGCCCTGTCCCCCTCTCTGCCTCTGACTCAGAGCCCTCATCTGAGCCTTCCCCAGACTCCAGGACTGGCCCGCGTTCCTCCCCAATCTCCTTACTGTCCGAATCTGCTGCCGGCTCTACTGGCCAATGGCGGGCCACAACAGATATGATGCAGTTTCCGTGTTTTCATTCCCACTGGATTTTCCATGCTGAATGCAACCTTAAGCCTCCGTCTCGTAAGACCGATCGTGGGTCTAATTCAGTGGATTTCAACCTGGGCTACTTTAAGAGAAGGGTGGATTTTCCACTCCCAGAATTCTCCCACCGACCTGCTGATTGGGGAATCCTAGAAGTTTCTGACCGGGGAATTCTGGGAATCGAAGTCCACCCAACTTAAAAAGTTGTCTAGCTGGACAAACACTGGTTTAATTTATGCAAAGGGTAAGATATAATTCCTTTTCTTGCTACGCTGTATTTATCCACAAGTGCCTCTGATTTTCTGTAAGAGAGGCTACAAATTGGGGGTGTACGTGTGTGTGTGTGTGTGTGTGTGTGTGTGTGTGTGTATACATATATATATATATGAGAAAAATATATATATAGTGAATTAACAAGCGTCCTTGTTTAGAGCAGAGGGGTTACACTGTTGAGCATGGTGGCCCAAGAACTCTGGGAGTTGAAGTCCGCACATGCCGGCTGGGGAATTCTGGGAGTTGAAGTCCGCACATGCTGGCTGGGGAATTCTGGGAGCTGAAATCCATACATGCTGGCTGGGGAATTCTGGGAGTTGAAGTCAGTAGTGGCATTCAGCCGGTTCAGACCGGTTCAAGCGAACCGGTTGTTAAATTGCTGTCTGGCCCCTCCCTCCCCCTGCCCCCACCCCCCTTCCAGGAGTCCCCACGCGCCCCATTTTGGCTCCCAGGTAAGTGCAAGGAGGCCTACTAGGCCCAAAACAAAACAGGCCCGTTTTTGCTCCCAGGGGGGTGCAGGAGGCCGAGTGCTGCATTTCACACCCCCTGGTTACGCCCACCATGGCCACGCCCACCCAGCTGGTCATTAGGGCAGAGAAATGGTAGTTAAATTATTTGAATCCCACTGCTGGTTGAAGTCCGCACATGCCGGCTGGGGAATTCTGGGAGTCGAATCGCCTCGTTCTGAAGTTGTTACGGCGGAGAAATTTAGTCCCAGAAGGAGAGTTCGATCCTAAAGAAGAAACTCTGACCCCCCCCCACTACTTTTGTGTATTGCCCAGGTAGATGAACCTAGGGCCTAATAAAACGTAGAGACCGAAATACAATTCCCAGCATCCATCAGCCTGAGCTGAGCCTGGCAGGACCCCGTAGTTCAGGATTCTCTGCCTCGATGAACAATAATATCATAAGATTGCAGATCCTCTTGTGCCTGAACACGACCTCGTCTTTTACAAAAGACAGGCATAGTTGAAACCACCGATTAATACGATACAGGTAGTTCTCGACTTACAACAGTTCATTTAGTGACTGTTCAAAGTTACAACACTGAGGAAAAAAAAGTGACTTATGGCAGTTTTTCCACACTTACGACCGATGCAGCATGCCATCTTTCGACCAGCAATGTCATAGGGAAGCTGGATTCACTTAACCGCGCAACTGACTGAACAAACTTGCAAGAGATTCATTTAACCGCCGTGTCAAGAAAGGTCGTAAAATGGAGCAAAAATTCACAGCCGTCTCGCTTAGCGACCGACACGTTGCGCTCCATTGGGGTTGTAAGTCGAGGACTTAACCTGTAGGGACTTCTCTCGCTCCTCCACCAGTATCCCCCACTGCTGTTTATATATAATCTCCATTGCCCCAATATCGTTCCTCCGTCTCTTTCAGTGACATCTGGTTTCCCCCTTCTGATCTGCTCCAAGAACTTGGCGGGGGAAAAATATCACCACAATAACAACAACAACAACTGCACCACGCACAATTCAGCGGTATAAAACTGAAATGTTTAATAACAATAGAAAATGAAGTGTCCCCTCCTTTCGCCCAAACGAAACCGGAAGTAGAGGGAAAGTGTCGGGGGTGGGGGAGGTATCAGCAAAAGGGGAAGAGTATGCAGAGTTCGGTCCGTTGGCTCGGATTTGCGTGTTCTCCCCGTTGAGTGCGTTCTCCCATACGTGCAAAACAAGTTGTCTTTTGCTTGGACTTTGGCACTTGGGCCTCCCAAAACAGGTTGGCCATAGAGCCACTTAGGAGGTGTGGAAGTGGGCACGTGGGTGTTTCAAGTCGACATGACCAAGACGGTGCACGCTCGAGCGTTCATGTGAGTTGCGTTGCACCAGGTCAACGTGACGGCCCATCCAATCCAACGCAATTCTCTAGAACCGGTAGGAGAAGTCCACCCCGTCTCCCCGGTTCCTTCCAGAGGAGAACTAGGACTCTCGTGGACTTTCTCCCCCCCCCACAATGACCGGCGGTCACCCCACATCAAAGCAGCACCCGTACGGCCTCCCCCCGGCAATCACGCCACGAGCTTGGTGAGGTCCAGTGCGGGGGCCGGGGTGGTGAGATGGTAAGGCACGTAATTTGGCCGCGGGTATGTGAATTTGTTGAGGCACTTCAAGTTCCCCGTCTTGACGATACACTGCACCGGCCACAGGATGATGCAAAAGAGGATGATGATGAGGACGGAAAGCAGGACGACGCGTTTCCAGTCGTCGCATATCGAGCAGCGGGAGAGGCGTCCGATGACACCCTCGGTGGGGGTCTCGGGCACTTCGGGCTTGCTGGGGGCGATGTCGATGGTGACGCAGGTGTGGGGGTTCTCGGGGTCGGAGCACTGCCTGCAGCACAGCTTGGTCCCTTCCATCCAGTGGGCCCTCTCCTTCTGGAATTCCGGCGGTAAGGTGGCCATCACCTCTTTGCTCGTCTGGAGACCCGGAGCGCCTTCGAGCGGGATTTCGGTCAGCTGCCTGCAGAAGGGGCACGGGAGCTGATCTTCCACCCGGTTGGGCGGCAGGGCGGCCGTCAGCCGGGCCAAACACTCCAAGCAGAAAGTGTGATGGCACTGGAGGACCTTGGGGGTTTTGAAGAGGTTGTCATAGGTGTTGAAGCAGATGGAGCATTCGATCGGCGAGGTAGGCCGCTCCGTCGGGGAGCCCAACCTGGTCTTCCCGTCGATGGGGGAGCTCAACGGAGACCCCACGGGCGAACACACGGCGGGCCTGTTTTCCGCAGAGGGAGAGGTGATCACGATCGGATTGAGCGGGATCGGTCTGTCATGGGGGTCCGCTGGGATGGGACTTTGGGGACTCGACGGGGGAGATTCTGGCACTTCGGTGTGCCAGACCTGGGTTAAGCAGGACATAACGGAACCTGGGGAAATAAGAAACCGGGATTAATATTAAGCCAACATGGAGTCATCCTTCATCAATATTTCTCAATCAAAGCAACTTCAAGTCGGGTGGACTTCAACTCCCAGAATTCCCCCAGCCAACCCGAGAATTCTGGGAGTTGAACTCCACACCATCTGGCTGGGGAATTCTGGAAGTTGAAGTCCACCCATCTTTAAATGTTTCCAAGGATGAGAAACACTGCCGTAGAGGTTTATTTCCTAAATCTTTCTAAGACCCTACCCCATTTTTCTTCTCCAAAACTTCCGTAACTTTCCGTAGGAATAAAAAAAGCCACAGGCTGTTTAGCTGCCCAAAATAGCAACTGTTGGAAACGGGGAACACCCAACACTTGAGAATTCCCCCCCCCTCCTCAAACACACCAGGAAAAGAGCTGCAGGAAAAGAAAAACTAAATAAAACAAAATAAAATCACACGTACCCCAGCCGGTGCTTCTCCTAAATTGAGAAGGCAGGAGTGTTGCTGTCTCCATGAAATCCAGAAGGGATCTCGGGGGGTCCCAGGTAGAGACCCTGTTTGCTGGGTGGAGTGGGGGCAGCGTTGGCCGGCCGCACAGAAAGCCTAAGACAAACCAGAATACGAGTCCGTTCAGGATGATACGGAGATAGCAGTTGCCAGCGTGGCTAAACTCCCACGTAAATCTGCCCTTTGTTGTGTTTTTAGGGGTGGAAGGAAAAAACGAGCAGCAAAGCTTTGCTACACCCCCCCCACACACACACACATACACACATATCTCTTCCCAGTTTTGAGTCTTAAGGGAAGCCTCTTGTTTCGTTTCTTCTTAGACGTTCAGAAAAAAACACCATTTTTTTCCCCCTCTCTTCTGGGATGCTGGGCCTTGTCAGATTGTCAAACAGGACGGAGACTTGAGATCTCCCCAAAACGAGGACCAGTTTTCTGATTCTCCCGCAAAGAGATTTACATCTCTCCCTCCAGGCCTGGGAAGAGCATCCTTCTGCTGTTTTACAACAAATATATAAATAAATGTTATTTTCACCATCGGCTTGCAAGCAAACACATGGGAAAAAACAGCTCTGATGTTTGCGGATCTTTTTTTCCCCAGCAAACAGCCCAGTTCTCCTATTTTAACTTGGCTTTGCTAGTTTATTTTTTTTTTCACGTTGCAAGCATGATCTAGCAAAAAAACCACCGACGGGAACTTCCTGGTTCTCATAATCTTGGCATAATCTGACCTCAGGTCTCCTTTTATCTCACTCTAATAGGAAATACTGTCTGTATCAAATCCCAAGCCAATTGCACTAACCGTTTGAGTTTTTAAATTTACGACGTGTTTAATTTCTCAGAGCTTGGCACCCGTCTAAGGGACGTGCATGCAGCACGTCTGGTATGAAAAAAAATCCTTTTTATTTTGCGTTTCCTCCCAGTGATTCCTCCAACCCCCCCCCACCAGGAAATTCAGGGCCACGGGCTGAGCTGGGAAGTCAACCACGACAAACCTGGCTGAAGAAAGTTTGAAATCTCTGTCGGTTATTTTTGACATAGTTAGCAGGAATGGAAAAACAACTCTTTTATTTTTATTTTCTTAAAACTGGAAATGGCTCCTTTATAGACAGAGCGACGTCTAAGAAACCGAGAAGGGCAGGTGCAGATTTGCCAGAGAAGGGAGAAGGGCCAAATCTCTCCGTTCCGAAAAGCATGGAAACGCAGGGAAATTTGCAAGCTAGCGTGGACTTTAAGCCCACATAGGTGGGTAACTCACTGTTAATTGGCGCGTCTGGTAAAACTGGTTTCTGAGCCTAGCTGCCCTGGAGAATTTAAAATCACCCTAAAGAAACTGAGTCACACCCAATTATTTCCCCAAAGAAGTCGGGGTGATGTTTCTTCAGAGGATGGAGTAAGTCCCGTGCTAGATTTTAGCATTCCTATGGACTTCAAACTGATCTGTGGAAGGAGAGGTATTTATAAGGGGCAAAGGCATTCTGGGTTTTCCTAAAGTTTCCTAAAAGTTTTAGGGCTGCAAAAATAATAATAATAGTAATAGTAATAGTAATAATAATAATAATAATAATAATAATAATAATAATAGTAGCAATAGTAGCTATAGAATAATATATAAAAAAATAATAATAATAATAAATAATAATAATAATACCTCAAATATATATAATAATAATAATAATAATCCTTTAATCCCCAAAGGATCGCTCCTCAATCCCATCGCAAAATCTCCCCCAAGGGGATTTTGAATTCAACTGGTCTTGATTTGGGCCGAAATTTGCACCCGAGGCAGGGCGCTCCTCTTCCGGATACTCCATTGCAATTCCACACACCCCCTCATTTCATTTTTTTCCAAGAAGAGGTCTCCTTCAGGGGTATCGTCCTCCCACCCCACCAACTATGAGGTCCTGCCGTTGTGCATTTTTTAAATCCATCCATCTTCACGTATTAAATCCATGCCCCCAAAGCAAATGGGATTAGAATCAGAATAACAGAGTGGGAAGGGACCTCGGAGGTCTTCTAGTCCAACCCCCTGCTTAGGCAGGAAACCCTACACCACTTCAGGCAAATGGTGGTTCAACCTCTTCTTTAAAAACCTCCAGTGTTGGAGCATTCACAACTTCTGGTGGCAAGTTGTTCCACTGGTTAATTGTTCTCACTGTCAGGAAATTCCTCCTTAGTTCTAAGTTGCTTCTCTCCTTGATCAGTTTCCACCCGTTGCTTCTTGTTTTGCTGCTTTGGAAAACACGTTTACCCCCCCTTCTTTGGGGCAGCCCCTCAAATATTGGGAAACTGCTATCATGTCTCCCCTACTCCTTCTTTTCGTTAAACTAGACATCCCCAGTTCCAGCAACCGTTCATCGTAGGTTTTAGCCTCCAGTCCCCTAATTGTCTTTGTTGCTCTTCTCTGCACTCTTTCCAGAGTCCCAACATCTCTTCTACATCGTGGTGACCAAAAATTAATTTTTTTTTTTTCAATAAAAGCAGAACCTTTTTATCTGTTCATAAAGCTCCAGAGATACAGGTCCTAACTGGCAGGTGCCGGAGTGCCTCTCTGTACGAGTACCCGTGACTTCCCTCTCCACATCCTCTTTGAAGTCACTCAATTGCCATGCTTGGGATGCTTAGTAAGTTACCACGAGCCCGGATGTTTGTCAGAAGCGTGTCCAGAGGTGGAGCCTTCAAACTATTTTAACACCCAGGGATTTCTCTCTTGGGACGGGTGCCGCCTTTTGCCTTCCGGCAAACGTGTTTGAAACACGCGGCGAAGGTAGATTTTTATCCCCTCCGAGCTATCCCGCGATTGTCATTCCACAGCCATGCTCCCCAAAAAAATGCTGCTGGCATAACTTGAGTGATTGAAGTTTATCACCGTCGTTAAATCAGCATCACATGCCTCTTCACGTTTCATTAGAACTGCGGGCGGTCCTTGAGTTACGACGGCCGGAGAGCTTCCGTTGTTTTATAAGCGATGCGGCCCTTCAATTTTGCAGGCGTGTTTGCCGTGCTCGCAAAATGAATTTTGGCTTTCCTAACTGATTTTGGGCTTGTCAATGGGGAGGTCAGAAATGGCAATCACGTGATTTCCCCCAGGGACGCTGCAACCATCATACATACATGCGGATTGCCAAGCAACTGGATTTTGGTCGTAACCACAGGAATGGTCATAAATGCAAGGATTGGTCTTAAATTCCTTTTTTTCCCCCCAGCCGTGACGTAACTTTGGTCATTAAACAAATGGGTGTCAGTCGAGGATTACCCGTGCAGATTCTGGGCTGCAAAACTCCAACTAACCACTAGGTGGCCAAAAACCATTTGAGATCCATATCTCTCTGCTGCCTCCTAATGGTCACCTGGAGTTTTGCAGACCCCCCCCTTTTTTTTTTAAATTAAACTGTTTGCTGTTATGCAAACCCCTGATGTCTTAAAACCAAGTTATCGATCAGGGAGTGAATTCCTCCTGAAAAAAGTCACAGGCCTTAAGGCACAAAAATCCTCTCGTCGGGATCTAACCCAATGCGGTGACTCCCAAGAATAAAACTTGAGAGAACTGATTTTAGGCTACTATATTATTACACACATTTATTAATCACAGCTTTTAAGATTTATGATGGAAAGGCACCTATTTGAAGCATGAATAATATGTAAAACAGAACATCCTGGGAACAAATATATATACATACATACATACATACATACATATATATATATACATATATATATATATGCATTACTGTATAGATCTACGAAAAAAGATAGATCTAGATCTAGATATAGATCTATATATATATAGATATATATATATAGATATATATATATATATATATATATATATATATATAGATATATATTCTCATTCTCAATCTCTCTATACATATTTCTCATTCTCAATCTCTGGTAAATTCCCCATCTTTGCCAAATTTCTTTTGCCACCTGCTCAAAGCCACTTTGAAAGCAAAACTCACCTGTCTTGAGTTGGGATATTCTAGAAGCAGCAATGCATGTTTAAAAGCTTCTGGCTCTTTATTTTATTTTTTTCCTTTTTCTTTCCTTCAAAGCAAGGAAAAAAACAGCTCCATCTAAGACGTGGGAAACATGCCGGAGGATAAATCCCTCAGCGGCTGACAATTTCCTCCCCAAAACAGCAACTGCTCACATCACCTGGGCTGAAAAATCTTTTATAGCCTCTGCTCTTTCCAGGTGACTGGATGGCTCTTACCTGTCTGGGCCAGGTGTGGCTGCTGGGCTTCGGATTGGCTGGCTTCCCAGGGGGCGTGGCTTCTGGTGTTGACAAACAGGACCGGCTGGAGCAGCTTCTGGACAGCAGGAAACATCCCAAGTAAATCTGAACTTCCAAAGATCGGAGAAATAAAGGCTCAGCCAGCCGGTCTGGTCCTGTTTGAAGCGGTTTTAGATAAGATCCACATTTGGTGATGCTTTTTTTTCGGCTGGGAAACTTCCCAGGGATCATTCTTGGAATCCAATCCAATCCAGCCCTTTGCTGTGATTTCTGCTCAGCCCCGGAATTATTATTATTTTTTTTTTCCTTTCTAAAATTGTTCTTTTACACGCGGAAGGGAAGGAAGGGACTTATCCCTTGTTAGGACTTATCCTGCTCTGCAAAAAGTCAATTATTAACGTTTTATTGGGTTACTTAAATAAACTTTAAAAATAAGAACCTGGAACGCGCCAAACGTTGCTTAAAAAAAAAAAATACCTCGAAGTCAGAGGAAATTAAGACCTACCCTAGCAAGCGGAGCGAATCCTATTAATTATATTTAATTAATTTAATGTCCGTCACCATAAAACGCATCTCCGGGTTGTCTTTAGCGCCACCATCCAAACCTGGTCTGATTTTGGAGGAGCGAAACGCAGCTGCCATTTTTTGGATGTTGATGTTAGGACACACACACACACAAAAAAAAAATAGCAGCTTTTTAACTCCCGCGTGGTTTCCCGAGGACTCCATGGATGTGGAAGTATAGGTAGTCCTCGGCTTATGGCCACAATCGACCCCCAACATTCCTGAGGTTAAGTTTGGTGAGTTTTGCCCCGTTTTGCTACTTTTCTTGCCACCGTTGTTAAGTGAATCACTGCCGTGGTTAAGGTAGACACCTTTGTCGAAGGCCGCAAAAAGAGAGGACCACATGACCACGGGGATGCTGCAACGGTCACAAGTGTGAAAAACAGTCACACAAGTCATTTTTTTCTGTGCCATCGTAACTTCGAACGGTCACTAAAAATGAGCTGTTGCAAGTCGAGGACCAGCTGTAGTTCGCCATGGTCTGGTTTCTGGATTTGATTTTATTGCGGCTTCCTGATCTAGCCTGCGGTTAGTGGGATTTCTTAGTGGTCTCCTTTCCGTCTCCCAACTCTGCTCAGCGTTTCCAAGGCTGGTTTGGTGTTTGCCGTGTAGCTGGGCCTTTTACCAGATTACATACCATATTGAACTCTAAATGACCAATATTAACACAAGGGCTCTTGTCTGAGATAATTTGATTATTGATCAGTTGATTTGTCCTGTTTTCTCTGATCCTCCCCTGATCCATTGATTCAGGGGGCCTATTGCAGTGGTGGGATTCAGCCAGTTCGGGAGAATCGGTAGTTAAATTGTTGGCTTCGGGCTCAGGATGATGGGTGTTACAATCTCAGACCACGCTTTGTAGATTTATTTTTTACTACCATGTTTCCCCCGAAAATAAGACCTCCCTCGGATAATAAGCACCATCGGGCTTTTGAGCACATGCACTAAAATAAGCTTCCCCTCCCAAAAAAAAATAAGCCCTCCCCGAAAATAAGCCCTCTGGAAATATTTAAATGCATGCACAGCCGGTCCCCGCTATTTCCTCTGGTTAGGGTTAGGGAGACAAAGCTGGTAAGACGGCGAGAGGAGCCCCGTCTTGCTCCACGCACCCCAAAATAATAAGACCTCCCCAAAAATAAGTCCCAGCGCTTATTTCGGGATTCAAAAAAATATAAGACAGGGTCTTATTTTCAGGGAAATACAGTACCAGAGGGTTTCAGGAAAAAGCCTCCCGTTCCCAGAATCCCCCAGTTTGGCCCTTGGAGAGAATTCTGGGAGATCCATACACCTTCGCCTCCCAGCCTTCTCTACCGCTGAGAATTCTGGGAGTTGAAGTCCTCCCCCCCCCTCTGGAAGGAGCCCCGTTTAAAGGAACAGGAAAAGCCCACAATCGGTTCCCACCAACCGATTTTAGATGGCTGAGCGTTGATTCAGCATTTCTGCCGGCAAAGTCATTAAAACTGAGTGAAGCTCCTTTTAATTGGCCTGCACTTCGTCTTGGCTTGTGCTCCTGCTGCGATTATGATTATGTAAGAATTATCGGGCCGCTCGGCAGGCACAAGGCCGATGAAGTCATGCCACCCTCGCCGTTTAAGGGATGAGTCACCGGCCCCATTTCCCAATTTCAGGAATAGCGAACATTCTCCCGGGGTTGACATCAGCTCTTTTTTTTTCCCAGGCAATTAAAAGTCAGCAGACCATGATCTGCTCCCGGAGGAATGGAGTCGTGGCAACCACCAAGCAAAGCCTTTGCGGCGAAGGCACCTGTTGAATTTCTGCCTGGCCAGCATTTAAAAGAGCCACTGGAGCTACATAGGCCTGAGCCCAAGCCATCCTAGCTTTAAAGAGCCTTGGTAGTACAGGGGTTTAAGGCACCCTGTTATTAAGCTTATTAAGACCAGCTGCCTGCAATTACTGCAGGTTCGAATCTCGCCAAGGCTCAAGGTTGACTCAGCCTTCCATCCTTTCTAAGGTAGTTAAATTGAGGACCCAGTTGTGGGGGCAATAAGCTGACTTTGTATAAATATACAAAAGGATGAAGGCTATTGCTGAGCACATTGTAAGCCACCCTGAGTCTTCGGAGAAGGGCGGCATATAAATCAAATTAAAAAAAAAATGTTGGAGGACTTGGCGCTTTTTCAAAAGGCAACTGGGCTTCCTTCGTGGTTGTTGTTTTTTTTCCTTGAAAAGGTTTCACTTCTCATCCAAGAAGCTTCTTCAGTTCTAGAAGCTTTTTTTTTTTTTTTTTTTTGGATGAGAAGCGAAAATGTTTTCAAGGGGGGAAAAACCCGAGAAAATCCAGTTGTCTTTTTAAAAAGCACTTTTGGGACAACCATTGACCTGCAGAATTGAGAATCCCCACAGATTTTGCTGTGTGTATTTCCAACCGAGTTTGGTTTTTTTTCCAGAGATTTTGTAAGGGCCTTCTCTGTGGTGGCTCCCTCCCTTTAGAACAGGCTATCAAACTCTGCCGGCCAAAATGGGACGTTTGCGGGCCCTCCCCCCTGTGCCCCGTTTTCTACCTCCACGGCCTCCAGCAGCACTTTACCAGCCAAAACGGGGCACGGGGTGGCCATGCGCAGCCCCCCCACACACACACACATTTTGGCCTCCAGCAACACTCTGCCAGCAAAAAACAGGCTGTGCGGAAGCCTCCCGAGGTCAACATGAGGCCCATTTTTGGCCGGCAGAGTGCTGCTGGAGACGAGGAGGCCGAAAACGGGCCGTGCGGGGGCCTTGGGAGTCTTCTGTGAGCCCCATTTTTGGCCGGCAGAATGCTGCTGGAGACGAGGAGGCTGAAAACGGGCCGTGCGGGGGCCTTGGGAGTCTTCTGTGAGCCCCATTTTTGGCCGGCAGAATGCTGCTGGAGACGAGGAGGCTGAAAACGGGCCGTGCGGGGGCCTTGGGAGTCTTCTGTGAGCCCCATTTTTGGCCGGCAGAATGCTGCTGGAGACGAGGAGGCCGAAAACGGGCCGTGCGGGGGCCTTGGGAGTCTTCTGTGAGCCCCATTTTTGGCCGGCAGAATGCTGCTGGAGACAAGGAGGCTGAAAACGGGCCATGCGGGGGCCTTGGGAGTCTTCTGTGAACCCCATTTTTTGCCGGCAAAGTGCTGCTGGAGACGAGGAGGCCGAAAACGGGCCGTGCGGGGGCCTTGGGAGTCTTCTGTGAGCCCCATTTTTGGCCAGCAGAGTGCTGCTGGAGGCCATGGAGGGCGAAAACAAGGCACCCTGTTTTGGCCAGTAAAGCGTTGCAGGAGGCCGCTCAGTCCAAAAACAGGGCAGAGGAAGCTGCGGGCAGCCCCCCTGCGCCCCGTTTTGGCCAGCAGGGTGCTGCAGGAGGCGTCCTTCCCGCTCCCTGCCTCCCCCCCCCCAGCCCACGGAGGAAAACTACAATGCTGATCCGGCCTTCGAAGAAATCCAGTTTGACACCTCTGCTTTAGAACGTCATTTCCGCGGAGATTAGACTGGTTCCCAGTTCGATACTCTTTCATGAAGACCTGTTTCTGCCAAAGGGCCGGAGAAACTCAGACTAAAACGGAGCCCATAAAGTGGCTTGTTTGAGTGCGTCACCAAAAAGGTGGGAAGATATTGTGTTTCATTTTTTTTTTTTAATTGGGTTTTTATCAGTTTGTAAACCGCCCAGACAGAGTCACTGAAAGTGAGTGGATGGCCATATAAAAACCTTGTAAGTAAATAAAGCCTAACTTTTCCTCCAATCAGCGTCGGGACAGAGCTTGCATATAAATACCGTTGGACGGACACCCAAGGGCTGTGCCGCCATCGGCCTCACGAAAGATTCAATCCTTCTCCCAGATCTTTTCAAACATTGTGGGTGCTCCATCACCGGAGGCTTCGAAAAAGAAGTTGGATCTCTCCAGAATGGCGGTTGAGTCTCCTGCTTGGGGTTGGACTAGAAGACCTCTAAGGTCCATACCAGCTCTGTTCTTCTGCCAATTTGAATAAGACCAGAGGAGCCAAAAAAAATAAAATAAAATAAAAACCAGACAGCACTGAGGATTCACTCGGATTCACCTTCTTTGATTTATCTCGTTTCACATTCCTGCACTCAAAATGTCCTTTTTATCTTTGGAATTCAGCCCCCAAGGGCTGGCCCTGAGGCTAAGCACAGTCAAGGCTGAGGGGCCTTCAAAACCCCCAGAGGCCCTTCAAAAACGGCGATGCTTCATCCTGACAAGCATTTGGGGTGAAGGAAAGCAATAAATCGGAGGTGGACGGAAAAAACACAAAGAATGTGCTTTTTATCTGTCTCCCGAACCACGTGCTTTGGTAATCAGACATAAGGGGTGGGAGGGAAAAAAAAAACTTTTGACATGCCCAGAGGCATGTCTAAACAGAGGCCTAGATTTTATAGCAGATGGCTCAGCTGTTGTTGTTTTTTTGGAGTTTATTTTTTTGCTCTAAGGCAAAATTTCAATCAAAGGCCTTCTCGGCTGGCCTCAGCTCCCACCCGGCTCCGATTTGGATCAAAAGGAAAAGACTTGGGTGCAAAACACACAATCCGGTCAACCCATGGAGATAATCTTTAAGAGGATGGTTGAGATCCAAGGGAAACTTGGCTTGGGACTTGGATGCCATGCGGCCTTTTGAATGCAGCTCCGAAAAGGATGCGTGCGGGCAGGCTCTGTGCCAACTCAGGAGCGCATGAGCCCAGACAAGCTAATTGCTTTCTGAACTATGGAAGGAATGCGCATCAGACAGACAGAGAGAGAGAGAGAGAAAATCTTTTCAGAAGCCGGAGGGCCCCGTGATCAACCAACGCAGGCGTGAGCAACCGCCCGCTGACACGGTCCTGCTTAATAAACCCAGAAT
Organism: Pantherophis guttatus; assembly: GCF_029531705.1. The sequence continues at coordinate 770,334 of NW_026844057.1, forward strand.
TAGTCAGCCGAGCTCATTAGCGAGGAAGAAGCAGAAGGCAAGTCTCTTTCATGCAAGATGCGAGGATGATTATCGCTTCGGAGATGGGCAGAGACGGGTTGCGCTGGGCTTCATCGCGGGGAGCTCGTCCCGGTCCTCAAAACTTGCAGACGTCGTCGCCGTTTGAGGCTGGGAAGGCGAGACGTGGCTTGATCGGGTGTCCTCAAAGTGGCTTTATAGGATAACGGAATGATATATCGCTTATATCATTTATGTACGCTGAGAGCTTCTGCGGCGAAGACAAATTCCTTCTGTGCCCAATCACACTTGGCCAATAAAGAATTCTATCATCTCTTTCTCTCTCTCTCTCTCTCTCTCTCTTCTATTTCTCTCTCTCTCTACCTACCTACCAACTAACGGTATCTATCTATCTATCTATCTATCTATCTATCTATCTATCTATCTATCTATCATTATCTATCTGTCATTATCTATCATCTATCTTCTATCTATCTATCGTCTATCTCTCTCTCTTTATCTATCTATCTATCTACCTACCTACCTGATGGTATCTACCTATCTTCCATCTATCTATCTATCTATCTATCTTCTATCTATCTATCTATCTATCTATCTATCTATCTATCTATCATCTATCTTCTATCTCTCTATCTACCTACCTACCTATCTACCTACCGGTATCTACCTACCTACCTATCATTTATCTCTCTATCTTCTATCTCTCTACCTACCTACCTACCTAATGGTATCTGTCTATCTATCTATCTATCTATCTATCATTATCTATCTGTCATTATCTATCATCTATCTTCTATCTATCTATTTTCTATCTCTCTCTCTTTATCTATCTATCTACCTACCTACCTGATGGTATCTACCTATCTTCCATCTATCTATCTATCTATCTATCTATCTATCTATCTATCTATCTACTATCTCTCTCTCTCTCTACCTACCTACCTACCTACCTACCTATCATTTATCTCTATCTTCTATCTCTCTACCTACCTACCTACCTACCTAATGGTATCTGTCTGTCTATCTATCTATCTATCTATCTATCTATCTATCTATCTATCTAAATATGAATATAATAAAATATGGTTAAGGGGAAAAAAATCATAAACCAGAACTGTTACGCATATGTTCCTAAGCCTGCCTAGAAAATCCAAGACCTAGAAAGGTGTTTTTTTTTTTTTTTTTTAAATTCAATCAGGAATAATATTGCTCCAAATAAGGCAGGGAATAAATTTGAGACAGATTCATATCGGAGGATCAGTTCTCCGTCGGTTTGATAAGAAAATCAATGGCCTGAGAATGTCCGGGAGCCGCATCCCACCAGCAGTGTCCATTGCCCTGAGGCTGTTTGTCCTGTGTCGCCAAAGGGGGGTTGGAATAGATGACCTTTGAGATGCCCTTTGACTCCATCTGGTAAATTCTGCCTTGTTGGGGCTCTTTTCCTGCTGGGTTAGTCTGGATCCTAGAAAGCTGTTTTGTTTCCTCCTCCTTTTTTTTTTTTTTTTTTAATAAGCCAGACAAACTCTTTTATTGCTCTTTCCACATACTTGGCTCCTGGGTGCAGATGTCAATTGTATTGGACGGAGGGAAGATTTACGGCCTTCTTTTAAAAGTGGAAGCTTGTTCTTTGGGCCAGGAGGCACGGCTGAGGAGAGATAAGGGCCCTCGTTCCTTAATGATTCCTGCTGAAGTTTAAACCGGGTAAATGAAATAAAAACCGGTCGTTTCTGGCAGGCGAAAAAGCACATGGAGAAGACACTCGCTGCTGGGGCGGTTGAATCGTGTTTCGCCTGGCTGCAAGCAGAGAAGAGAAATTTATTGAAAAGAGCCAACCAAATCTAGATCGGTCAAAATTGCTCCTTGGGCAATAAAAAAAAAATAATTGTTAGGAATCGAACATGTCATCCGGAAGTGTGGGCGGGGGGGAAAAAAAACCCAGGCGTTTTTTTTTTTTTTAATCACGTCATTTGTTCCCAAATAAATAGTGAACCCCAGCACCAATTATTGGTAGTCCTCGACTTACGACCACCCTGGAGCCCCAAATTTCGGTTTGCTAAGCAAGAGGGTCGTGAAGAGGATTTTGTCCCACGTTATATGACCGTTTTTGCCACCGTAGTTAAGTCGATCACCGCGGTTGTTGACTTCATAACACGGCGGTTCAGTGAATTTGGCTTCCTCGTTGACTTTTAACAGTAACAGAGTTGGAAGGGACCTTGGAGGTTATGTAGTCCGGCTGTCACCAACCGGTGGTCCGTGAGAAAATTTTGGTGGACTGCAGAAAACTTATCTTGGCTGTACGCCGCCCTGAGTCCTCAGGGAGAAGGGCGGTATATAAATTGGAAATTAAATTAAATGTAAATTAAATTATTTGCATTTTTTATATCGCACTAAATCAGGGGTCCTCAAACTACGGCCGGATATGTGCAATGAACGTTTGTGTTGCTGCAGAGAGTTTCCCCCTTCGGGGTCTTTTTGTGTGGGTCGGAGGGGGGCAGAAATTCCGACTTGGGGGTCCGCTTCGGCCTCCTGGTGTGGGGCTTTGGGCGAAGGCTGGAGGGAAGTGCCGCTGGTGGCGAAGAGCCGGAGAGCCTCGTTCCAGTGGGACTGCATCATGGCCTGGAACTGGCTGACCATCTCAGCCCGCTGAGCCTCCGGGTGGCCTTGCACTCCCGCAGGTCTTCCCTCTGCTTGGAAAGCCTATGCTCCTAGTCCTCAATGAGGTGCTTCTGCTGAGCCTCCTTCTCAGTCAGATCTAATCTGAACTGAGCCGGCTGTTTCTCCTGGTGGCTGCTTAGCTCCAACAACTGCTTCCTGTTGGGGCCCTAAGGAGCCCGGGCGGGCAGGCGAGGAGTGGCTGGGAGGGGAGGGGCGAGTAGAGGCTGGTGAGGTGCCCCTTGACATGAGTGACATCAAGTTGGCCACGCCCACCCAGTCCCATGACTACCTAGCCACGCCCACCCAGCCGGTCGTTGGTAGATCATGTTAGTGGTCCTCGGAATTTTAAATTATGAAATTATGCTTCCGGCATATTTACAAACTGTACCTCACGGTCCTAGCTAGCCGGCGCCACAATGAGGAATAGGGAGGGGTTGTTTTGTGTTGTTGTTTTTTTTTTTCCTTTTGCAAATCGTTACAAAACAAGCAATAAAAATCAGGAGCTAATAATTTCCTTCGATCGGATTTGCTGGTCCCCACAGGGACATAAATACTTGAAAGCATCGCGAGGAAAAAAAAATTGAGCGATTCGAAATGCAAGCGTCCTTTTGTTAAAAAAATCCTTTTTTGAATCCTTCATTCCTCACGGGCTGAAATGAGCTGGATGCTAGTTAAAAGATTTACCACGGTTTCTTCGGAGGAATTGAAAGCGCGATGCGTTTTTTGTTTTTTGTTTTCCCCACCTCCAGTCTTTTAATGGTAATAGGAAGCCGGTGCCCAACCAAAAGGGCCCAATTTTCTATCCTTCCGACTTTGACTTCCTGTCCCAAAAGACGGAGAATTTAAAAATCTTGGGAGTCTCATTCAGCCGTGGTTCTGGCCAGGGGTGGGATTGAAAAATTTTAGCAACCGGTTCTCTACTTGGTTGCTGTGTGGGCGTGGTCATGGGGGCGTGGCCTAGTCAGCTTCCTGCACCACAGTGGGGAGGTAGTTTTCACCCTCACCAGGCTCTGGAGGCTTTCATCGCGCCTCCGGGAGGGCGAAAATGACCTCCCCTGGGCTCAGGAGGCCCTCTGGAGGCCGGAAACAGGCCCGTTTCCGGATTTCCGATACTTCTGGTAGGCCCGTTTTTCGCCCACCCAGAGCCGCCACACGGGCCCTGAACATCTAAAATGGTCCGTGTGGAGACTCCTGGGAGGGGCAGGGTGGGCGGGTTCAGCCAGTCCTTGCAACTAATAACATTTTTAAGCACGGAATTCCACCCCGATACTCATCCTAGCATCCACTTTTAAATTTAAGTCAAAAAAATTTTTTTGCTCCTGAGCAGCTTTTTTTCTGACGCCGGCATCACGCGTTTTCTTCCTCTGGCAGCAAAAACACTCAATTTTTAAAAACAGCTAATAATAACATTTTTAAGCATGGAATTCCACCCCGAATCACATTCTAGCATCCGTTGTTACATTTGAGTCAAAAAAAATTTTTTGGTCCTGGGCAGTTTTTTTCTGACCCCGGCATCACGCGTTTTCTTCCTCTGGCAGCAAAAACACTCGATTTTTAAAAACAGCTAATAATAACATTTTTAAGCATGGAATTCCACCCCGAATCACATTCTAGCATCCGTTGTTACATTTGAGTCAAAAAAAATTTTTTGGTCCTGGGCAGTTTTTTTTCTGACCCCGGCATCACGCGTTTTCTTCCTCGGGCAGCAAAAACACTCGATTTTTAAAAACAGCTAATAATAACATTTTTCAGCATGGAATTCCACCCCGAATCACATTCTAGCATCCGTTGTTACATTTGAGTCTAAAAAAATTTTTTGGTCCTGGGCAGTTTTTTTTCTGACCCCGGCATCACGCGTTTTCTTCCTCGGGCAGCAAAAACACTCGATTTTTAAAAACAGCTAATAATAACATTTTTAAGGATGGAATTCCACCCCGAATCACATTCTAGCATCCGTTGTTACATTTGAGTCAAAAAAATTTTTTGGTCCTGGGCAGTTTTTTTTCTGACCCCGGCATCACGCGTTTTCTTCCTCGGGCAGCAAAAACACTCAATTTTTAAAAACAGCTAATAATAACATTTTTAAGGATGGAATTCCACCCCGAATCACATTCTAGCATCCGTTGTTACATTTGAGTCAAAAAAAATTTTTTGGTCCTGGGCAGTTTTTTTTCTGACCCCGGCATCACGCGTTTTCTTCCTCGGGCAGCAAAAACACTCAATTTTTAAAAACAGCTAATAATAACATTTTTAAGGATGGAATTCCACCCCGAATCACATTCTACCATCCGTTGTTACATTTGAGTCAAAAAAAATTTTTTGGTCCTGGGCAGTTTTTTTTCTGACCCCGGCATCACGCGTTTTCTTCCTCGGGCAGCAAAAACACTCGATTTTTAAAAACAGCTAATAATAACATTTTTAAGCATGGAATTCCACCCCGAATCACATTCTAGCATCCGTTGTTACATTTGAGTCAAAAAAAATTTTTTGGTCCTGAACAGTTTTTTTTCTGACCACGGCATCACGCGTTTTCTTCCTCGGGCAGCAAAAACACTCGATTTTTAAAAACAGCTAATAATAACATTTTTCAGCATGGAATTCCACCCCGAATCACATTCTAGCATCCGTTGTTACATTTGAGTCAAAAAAAATGTTTTGGTCCTGGGCAGTTTTTTTTCTGACCCCGGCATCACGCGTTTTCTTCCTCGGGTAGCAAAAACACTCAATTTTTAAAAACAGCTAATAATAACATTTTTAAGGATGGAATTCCACCCCGAATCACATTCTAGCATCCGTTGTTACATTTGAGTCAAAAAAAATTTTTTGGTCCTGGACAGTTTTTTTTCTGACCCCGGCATCACGCATTTTCTTCCTCGGGCAGCAAAAACACTCAATTTTTAAAAACAGCTAATAATAACATTTTTAAGGATGGAATTCCACCCCGAATCACATTCTAGCATCCGTTGCTACATTTGAGTCAAAAAAAATTTTTGGTCCTGGGCAGTTTTTTTTCTGACCCCGGCATCACGCGTTTTCTTCCTCGGGCAGCAAAAACACTCAATTTTTAAAAACAGCTAATAATAACATTTTTAAGGATGGAATTCCACCCCGAATCACATTCTAGCATCCGTTGTTACATTTGAGTCAAAAAAAATTTTTTGGTCCTGGACAGTTTTTTTTCTGACCCCGGCATCACGTGTTTTCTTCCTCTGGCAGCAAAAACACTCAATTTTTAAAAACAGCTAATAATAACATTTTTAAGGATGGAATTCCACCCCGAATCACATTCTAGCATCCGTTGCTACATTTGAGTCAAAAAAAAATTTTTGGTCCTGGGCAGTTTTTTTTCTGACCCCGGCATCACGCGTTTTCTTCCTCGGGCAGCAAAAACACTCAATTTTTAAAAACAGCTAATAATAACATTTTTAAGCATGGAATTCCACCCCGAATCACATTCTAGCATCCGTTGTTACATTTGAGTCAAAAAAAATTTTTTGGTCCTGGGCAGTTTTTTTTCTGACCCCGGCATCACGCGTTTTCTTCCTCGGGCAGCAAAAACACTCAATTTTTAAAAACAGCTAATAATAACATTTTTAAGCATGGAATTCCACCCCGAATCACATTCTAGCATCCGTTGTTACATTTGAGTCAAAAAAATTTTTTGGTCCTGGGCAGTTTTTTTTCTGACCCCGGCATCACGCGTTTTCTTCCTCGGGCAGCAAAAACACTCAATTTTTAAAAACAGCTAATAATAACATTTTTAAGCATGGAATTCCACCCCGAATCACATTCTAGCATCCGTTGCTACATTTGAGTCAAAAAAATTTTTTGGTCCTGGGCAGTTTTTTTTCTGACCCCGGCATCACGCGTTTTCTTCCTCGGGCAGCAAAAACACTCAATTTTTAAAAACAGCTAATAATAACATTTTTAAGGATGGAATTCCACCCCGAATCACATTCTAGCATCCGTTGTTACATTTGAGTCAAAAAAAATTTTTTGGTCCTGGGCAGTTTTTTTTCTGACCCCGGCATCACGCGTTTTCTTCCTCGGGCAGCAAAAACACTCGATTTTTAAAAACAGCTAATAATAACATTTTTAAGGATGGAATTCCACCCCGAATCACATTCTAGCATCCGTTGTTACATTTGAGTCAAAAAAAATTTTTTGGTCCTGGGCAGTTTTTTTTCTGACCCCGGCATCACGCGTTTTCTTCCTCGAGCAGCAAAAACACTCGATTTTTAAAAACAGCTAATAATAACATTTTTAAGCATGGAATTCCACCCCGAATCACATTCTAGCATCCGTTGTTACATTTGAGTCAAAAAAAATTTTGGTCCTGGGCAGTTTTTTTTCTGACCCCGGCATCACGCGTTTTCTTCCTCGGGCAGCAAAAACACTCATTTTTAAAAACAGCTAATAATAACATTTTTAAGCATGGAATTCCACCCCGAATCACATTCTAGCATCCGTTGTTACATTTGAGTCAAAAAAAATTTTTTGGTCCTGGGCAGTTTTTTTTCTGACCCCGGCATCACGCGTTTTCTTCCTCGGGCAGCAAAAACACTCGATTTTTAAAAACAGCTAATAATAACATTTTTAAGCATGGAATTCCACCCCGAATCACATTCTAGCATCCGTTGTTACATTTGAGTCAAAAAAATTTTTTGGTCCTGGGCAGTTTTTTTTCTGACCCCGGCATCACGCGTTTTCTTCCTCGGGCAGCAAAAACACTCGATTTTTAAAAACAGCTAATAATAACATTTTTAAGCATGGAATTCCACCCCGAATCACATTCTAGCATCCGTTGTTACATTTGAGTCAAAAAAATTTTTTGGTCCTGGGCAGTTTTTTTTCTGACCCCGGCATCACGCGTTTTCTTCCTCTGGCAGCAAAAACACTCAATTTTTAAAAACAGCTAATAATAACATTTTTAAGCATGGAATTCCACCCCGAATCACATTCTAGCATCCGTTGTTACATTTGAGTCAAAAAAAATTTTTGGTCCTGGGCAGTTTTTTTTCTGACCCCGGCATCACGCGTTTTCTTCCTCGGGCAGCAAAAACACTCAATTTTTAAAAACAGCTAATAATAACATTTTTAAGCATGGAATTCCACCCCGAATCACATTCTAGCATCCGTTGTTACATTTGAGTCAAAAAAAATTTTTGGTCCTGGGCAGTTTTTTTTCTGACCCCGGCATCACGCGTTTTCTTCCTCGGGCAGCAAAAACACTCGATTTTTAAAAACAGCTAATAATAACATTTTTAAGCATGGAATTCCACCCCGAATCACATTCTAGCATCCGTTGTTACATTTGAGTCAAAAAAAATTTTTGGTCCTGGGCAGTTTTTTTTCTGACCCCGGCATCACGCGTTTTCTTCCTCGGGCAGCAAAAACACTCGATTTTTAAAAACAGCTAATAATAACATTTTTAAGCATGGAATTCCACCCCGAATCACATTCTAGCATCCGTTGTTACATTTGAGTCAAAAAAAATTTTTTGTCCTGGGCAGTTTTTTTTCTGACCCCGGCATCACGCGTTTTCTTCCTCGGGCAGCAAAAACACTCAATTTTTAAAAACAGCTAATAATAACATTTTTAAGCATGGAATTCCACCCCGAATCACATTCTAGCATCCGTTGTTACATTTGAGTCAAAAAAAATTTTTTGGTCCTGGGCAGTTTTTTTTCTGACCCCGGCATCACGCGTTTTCTTCCTCGGGCAGCAAAAACACTCAATTTTTAAAAACAGCTAATAATAACATTTTTAAGCATGGAATTCCACCCCGAATCACATTCTAGCATCCGTTGTTACATTTGAGTCAAAAAAAATTTTTGGTCCTGGGCAGTTTTTTTTCTGACCCCGGCATCACGCGTTTTCTTCCTCGGGCAGCAAAAACACTCAATTTTTAAAAACAGCTAATAATAACATTTTTAAGCATGGAATTCCACCCCGAATCACATTCTAGCATCCGTTGTTACATTTGAGTCAAAAAAAATTTTTTGGTCCTGGGCAGTTTTTTTTCTGACCCCGGCATCACGCGTTTTCTTCCTCGGGCAGCAAAAACACTCAATTTTTAAAAACAGCTAATAATAACATTTTTAAGCATGGAATTCCACCCCGAATCACATTCTAGCATCCGTTGTTACATTTGAGTCAAAAAAATTTTTTTGGTCCTGGGCAGTTTTTTTTCTGACCCCGGCATCACGCGTTTTCTTCCTCGGGCAGCAAAAACACTCGATTTTTAAAAACAGCTAATAATAACATTTTTAAGCATGGAATTCCACCCCGAATCACATTCTAGCATCCGTTGTTACATTTGAGTCAAAAAAAATTTTTTGGTCCTGGGCAGTTTTTTTTCTGACCCCGGCATCACGCGTTTTCTTCCTCGGGCAGCAAAAACACTCAATTTTTAAAAACAGCTAATAATAACATTTTTAAGCATGGAATTCCACCCCGAATCACATTCTAGCATCCGTTGTTACATTTGAGTCAAAAAAATTTTTTGGTCCTGGGCAGTTTTTTTTCTGACCCCGGCATCACGCGTTTTCTTCCTCGGGCAGCAAAAACACTCAATTTTTAAAAACAGCTAATAATAACATTTTTAAGCATGGAATTCCACCCCGAATCACATTCTAGCATCCGTTGTTACATTTGAGTCAAAAAAATTTTTTTGGTCCTGGGCAGTTTTTTTTCTGACCCCGGCATCACGCGTTTTCTTCCTCGGGCAGCAAAAACACTCGATTTTTAAAAACAGCTAATAATAACATTTTTAAGCATGGAATTCCACCCCGAATCACATTCTAGCATCCGTTGTTACATTTGAGTCAAAAAAAATTTTTTGGTCCTGGGCAGTTTTTTTTCTGACCCCGGCATCACGCGTTTTCTTCCTCGGGCAGCAAAAACACTCAATTTTTAAAAACAGCTAATAATAACATTTTTAAGCATGGAATTCCACCCCGAATCACATTCTAGCATCCGTTGTTACATTTGAGTCAAAAAAATTTTTTTGGTCCTGGGCAGTTTTTTTTCTGACCCCGGCATCACGCGTTTTCTTCCTCGGGCAGCAAAAACACTCAATTTTTAAAAACAGCTAATAATAACATTTTTAAGGATGGAATTCCACCCCGAATCACATTCTAGCATCCGTTGTTACATTTGAGTCAAAAAAAATTTTTTGGTCCTGGGCAGTTTTTTTTCTGACCCCGGCATCACGCGTTTTCTTCCTCGGGCAGCAAAAACACTCAATTTTTAAAAACAGCTAATAATAACATTTTTAAGGATGGAATTCCACCCCGAATCACATTCTAGCATCCGTTGTTACATTTGAGTCAAAAAAAATTTTTTGGTCCTGGGCAGTTTTTTTTCTGACCCCGGCATCACGCGTTTTCTTCCTCGGGCAGCAAAAACACTCGATTTTTAAAAACAGCTAATAATAACATTTTTAAGCATGGAATTCCACCCCGAATCACATTCTAGCATCCGTTGTTACATTTGAGTCAAAAAAATTTTTTTGGTCCTGGGCAGTTTTTTTTCTGACCCCGGCATCACGCGTTTTCTTCCTCGGGCAGCAAAAACACTCGATTTTTAAAAACAGCTAATAATAACATTTTTAAGCATGGAATTCCACCCCGAATCACATTCTAGCATCCGTTGTTACATTTGAGTCAAAAAAATTTTTTGGTCCTGGGCAGTTTTTTTTCTGACCCCGGCATCACGCGTTTTCTTCCTCGGGCAGCAAAAACACTCAATTTTTAAAAACAGCTAATAATAACATTTTTAAGCATGGAATTCCACCCCGAATCACATTCTAGCATCCGTTGTTACATTTGAGTCAAAAAAATTTTTTGGTCCTGGGCAGTTTTTTTTCTGACCCCGGCATCACGCGTTTTCTTCCTCGGGCAGCAAAAACACTCAATTTTTAAAAACAGCTAATAATAACATTTTTAAGCATGGAATTCCACCCCGAATCACATTCTAGCATCCGTTGTTACATTTGAGTCAAAAAAAATTTTTGGTCCTGGGCAGTTTTTTTTCTGACCCCGGCATCACGCGTTTTCTTCCTCGGGCAGCAAAAACACTCAATTTTTAAAAACAGCTAATAATAACATTTTTAAGCATGGAATTCCACCCCGAATCACATTCTAGCATCCGTTGTTACATTTGAGTCAAAAAAAATTTTTGGTCCTGGGCAGTTTTTTTTCTGACCCCGGCATCACGCGTTTTCTTCCTCGGGCAGCAAAAACACTCGATTTTTAAAAACAGCTAATAATAACATTTTTAAGCATGGAATTCCACCCCGAATCACATTCTAGCATCCGTTGTTACATTTGAGTCAAAAAAAATTTTTTGGTCCTGGGCAGTTTTTTTTCTGACCCCGGCATCACGCGTTTTCTTCCTCGGGCAGCAAAAACACTCAATTTTTAAAAACAGCTAATAATAACATTTTTAAGCATGGAATTCCACCCCGAATCACATTCTAGCATCCGTTGTTACATTTGAGTCAAAAAAAATTTTTTGGTCCTGGGCAGTTTTTTTTCTGACCCCGGCATCACGCGTTTTCTTCCTCGGGCAGCAAAAACACTCAATTTTTAAAAACAGCTAATAATAACATTTTTAAGCATGGAATTCCACCCCGAATCACATTCTAGCATCCGTTGTTACATTTGAGTCAAAAAAAATTTTTTGGTCCTGGGCAGTTTTTTTTCTGACCCCGGCATCACGCGTTTTCTTCCTCTGGCAGCAAAAACACTCAATTTTTAAAAACAGCTAATAATAACATTTTTAAGCATGGAATTCCACCCCGAATCACATTCTAGCATCCGTTGTTACATTTGAGTCAAAAAAAATTTTTTGGTCCTGGGCAGTTTTTTTTCTGACCCCGGCATCACGCGTTTTCTTCCTCGGGCAGCAAAAACACTCGATTTTTAAAAACAGCTAATAATAACATTTTTAAGCATGGAATTCCACCCCGAATCACATTCTAGCATCCGTTGTTACATTTGAGTCAAAAAAAATTTTTGGTCCTGGGCAGTTTTTTTTCTGACCCCGGCATCACGCGTTTTCTTCCTCGGGCAGCAAAAACACTCGATTTTTAAAAACAGCTAATAATAACATTTTTAAGCATGGAATTCCACCCCGAATCACATTCTAGCATCCGTTGTTACATTTGAGTCAAAAAAAATTTTTGGTCCTGGGCAGTTTTTTTTCTGACCCCGGCATCACGCGTTTTCTTCCTCGGGCAGCAAAAACACTCGATTTTTAAAAACAGCTAATAATAACATTTTTAAGCATGGAATTCCACCCCGAATCACATTCTAGCATCCGTTGTTACATTTGAGTCAAAAAAATTTTTTTGGTCCTGGGCAGTTTTTTTTCTGACCCCGGCATCACGCGTTTTCTTCCTCGGGCAGCAAAAACACTCATTTTTAAAAACAGCTAATAATAACATTTTTAAGCATGGAATTCCACCCCGAATCACATTCTAGCATCCGTTGTTACATTTGAGTCAAAAAAAATTTTTTGGTCCTGGGCAGTTTTTTTTCTGACCCCGGCATCACGCGTTTTCTTCCTCGGGCAGCAAAAACACTCAATTTTTAAAAACAGCTAATAATAACATTTTTAAGCATGGAATTCCACCCCGAATCACATTCTAGCATCCGTTGTTACATTTGAGTCAAAAAAATTTTTTTGGTCCTGGGCAGTTTTTTTTCTGACCCCGGCATCACGCGTTTTCTTCCTCGGGCAGCAAAAACACTCAATTTTTAAAAACAGCTAATAATAACATTTTTAAGCATGGAATTCCACCCCGAATCACATTCTAGCATCCGTTGTTACATTTGAGTCAAAAAAAATTTTTTGGTCCTGGGCAGTTTTTTTTCTGACCCCGGCATCACGCGTTTTCTTCCTCGGGCAGCAAAAACACTCAATTTTTAAAAACAGCTAATAATAACATTTTTAAGCATGGAATTCCACCCCGAATCACATTCTAGCATCCGTTGTTACATTTGAGTCAAAAAAATTTTTTTGGTCCTGGGCAGTTTTTTTTCTGACCCCGGCATCACGCGTTTTCTTCCTCGGGCAGCAAAAACACTCAATTTTTAAAAACAGCTAATAATAACATTTTTAAGCATGGAATTCCACCCCGAATCACATTCTAGCATCCGTTGTTACATTTGAGTCAAAAAAAATTTTTGGTCCTGGGCAGTTTTTTTTCTGACCCCGGCATCACGCGTTTTCTTCCTCTGGCAGCAAAAACACTCAATTTTTAAAAACAGCTAATAATAACATTTTTAAGCATGGAATTCCACCCCGAATCACATTCTAGCATCCGTTGTTACATTTGAGTCAAAAAAAATTTTTTGGTCCTGGGCAGTTTTTTTTCTGACCCCGGCATCACGCGTTTTCTTCCTCGGGCAGCAAAAACACTCGATTTTTAAAAACAGCTAATAATAACATTTTTAAGCATGGAATTCCACCCCGAATCACATTCTAGCATCCGTTGTTACATTTGAGTCAAAAAAAATTTTTTGGTCCTGGGCAGTTTTTTTTCTGACCCCGGCATCACGCGTTTTCTTCCTCTGGCAGCAAAAACACTCAATTTTTAAAAACAGCTAATAATAACATTTTTAAGCATGGAATTCCACCCCGAATCACATTCTAGCATCCGTTGTTACATTTGAGTCAAAAAAAATTTTTGGTCCTGGGCAGTTTTTTTTCTGACCCCGGCATCACGCGTTTTCTTCCTCGAGCAGCAAAAACACTCAATTTTAAAAAACAGCTAATAATAACATTTTTAAGCATGGAATTCCACCCCGAATCACATTCTAGCATCCGTTGTTACATTTGAGTCAAAAAAAATTTTTGGTCCTGGGCAGTTTTTTTTCTGACCCCGGCATCACGCGTTTTCTTCCTCGGGCAGCAAAAACACTCAATTTTTAAAAACAGCTAATAATAACATTTTTAAGCATGGAATTCCACCCCGAATCACATTCTAGCATCCGTTGTTACATTTGAGTCAAAAAAAATTTTTTGGTCCTGGGCAGTTTTTTTTCTGACCCCGGCATCACGCGTTTTCTTCCTCGGGCAGCAAAAACACTCAATTTTTAAAAACAGCTAATAATAACATTTTTAAGGATGGAATTCCACCCCGAATCACATTCTAGCATCCGTTGCTACATTTGAGTCAAAAAAAAATTTTTGGTCCTGGGCAGTTTTTTTTCTGACCCCGGCATCACGCGTTTTCTTCCTCGGGCAGCAAAAACACTCGATTTTTAAAAACAGCTAATAATAACATTTTTAAGCATGGAATTCCACCCCGAATCACATTCTAGCATCCGTTGTTACATTTGAGTCAAAAAAAAATTTTGGTCCTGGGCAGTTTTTTTTCTGACCCCGGCATCACGCGTTTTCTTCCTCGGGCAGCAAAAACACTCGATTTTTAAAAACAGCTAATAATAACATTTTTAAGCATGGAATTCCACCCCGAATCACATTCTAGCATCCGTTGTTACATTTGAGTCAAAAAAAATTTTTTGGTCCTGGGCAGTTTTTTTTCTGACCCCGGCATCACGCGTTTTCTTCCTCGGGCAGCAAAAACACTCGATTTTTAAAAACAGCTAATAATAACATTTTTAAGGATGGAATTCCACCCCGAATCACATTCTAGCATCCGTTGTTACATTTGAGTCAAAAAAAATTTTTGGTCCTGGGCAGTTTTTTTTCTGACCCCGGCATCACGCGTTTTCTTCCTCGGGCAGCAAAAACACTCAATTTTTAAAAACAGCTAATAATAACATTTTTAAGCATGGAATTCCACCCCGAATCACATTCTAGCATCCGTTGTTACATTTGAGTCAAAAAAAATTTTTTGGTCCTGGGCAGTTTTTTTTCTGACCCCGGCATCACGCGTTTTCTTCCTCGGGCAGCAAAAACACTCAATTTTTAAAAACAGCTAATAATAACATTTTTAAGCATGGAATTCCACCCGAATCACATTCTAGCATCCGTTGTTACATTTGAGTCAAAAAATTTTTTTGGTCCTGGGCAGTTTTTTTTCTGACCCCGGCATCACGCGTTTTCTTCCTCGGGCAGCAAAAACACTCAATTTTTAAAAACAGCTAATAATAACATTTTTAAGCATGGAATTCCACCCCGAATCACATTCTAGCATCCGTTGTTACATTTGAGTCAAAAAAAATTTTTTTGGTCCTGGGCAGTTTTTTTTCTGACCCCGGCATCACGCGTTTTCTTCCTCGGGCAGCAAAAACACTCAATTTTTAAAAACAGCTAATAATAACATTTTTAAGCATGGAATTCCACCCCGAATCACATTCTAGCATCCGTTGTTACATTTGAGTCAAAAAAAATTTTTTGGTCCTGGGCAGTTTTTTTTCTGACCCCGGCATCACGCGTTTTCTTCCTCGGGCAGCAAAAACACTCGATTTTTAAAAACAGCTAATAATAACATTTTTAAGCATGGAATTCCACCCCGAATCACATTCTAGCATCCGTTGTTACATTTGAGTCAAAAAATTTTTTTGGTCCTGGGCAGTTTTTTTTCTGACCCCGGCATCACGCGTTTTCTTCCTCGGGCAGCAAAAAACACTCAATTTTTAAAAACAGCTAATAATAACATTTTTAAGCATGGAATTCCACCCCGAATCACATTCTAGCATCCGTTGCTACATTTGAGTCAAAAAAATTTTTTGGTCCTGGGCAGTTTTTTTTCTGACCCCGGCATCACGCGTTTTCTTCCTCGGGCAGCAAAAACACTCGATTTTTAAAAACAGCTAATAATAACATTTTTAAGCATGGAATTCCACCCCGAATCACATTCTAGCATCCGTTGTTACATTTGAGTCAAAAAAAATTTTTTGGTCCTGGGCAGTTTTTTTTCTGACCCCGGCATCACGCGTTTTCTTCCTCGGGCAGCAAAAACACTCAATTTTTAAAAACAGCTAATAATAACATTTTTAAGGATGGAATTCCACCCCGAATCACATTCTAGCATCCGTTGTTACATTTGAGTCAAAAAAAATTTTTTGGTCCTGGGCAGTTTTTTTTCTGACCCCGGCATCACGCGTTTTCTTCCTCGGGCAGCAAAAACACTCGATTTTTAAAAACAGCTAATAATAACATTTTTAAGCATGGAATTCCACCCCGAATCACATTCTAGCATCCGTTGTTACATTTGAGTCAAAAAAAATTTTTTGGTCCTGGGCAGTTTTTTTTCTGACCCCGGCATCACGCGTTTTCTTCCTCGGGCAGCAAAAACACTCAATTTTTAAAAACAGCTAATAATAACATTTTTAAGCATGGAATTCCACCCCGAATCACATTCTAGCATCCGTTGTTACATTTGAGTCAAAAAAAATTTTTTGGTCCTGGGCAGTTTTTTTTCTGACCCCGGCATCACGCGTTTTCTTCCTCGGGCAGCAAAAACACTCAATTTTTAAAAACAGCTAATAATAACATTTTTAAGCATGGAATTCCACCCCGAATCACATTCTAGCATCCGTTGTTACATTTGAGTCAAAAAAAATTTTTTGGTCCTGGGCAGTTTTTTTTCTGACCCCGGCATCACGCGTTTTCTTCCTCGGGCAGCAAAAACACTCAATTTTTAAAAACAGCTAATAATAACATTTTTAAGCATGGAATTCCACCCCGAATCACATTCTAGCATCCGTTGTTACATTTGAGTCAAAAAAAATTTTTTGGTCCTGGGCAGTTTTTTTTCTGACCCCGGCATCACGCGTTTTCTTCCTCGGGCAGCAAAAACACTCAATTTTTAAAAACAGCTAATAATAACATTTTTAAGCATGGAATTCCACCCCGAATCACATTCTAGCATCCGTTGTTACATTTGAGTCAAAAAAAAATTTTTTGGTCCTGGGCAGTTTTTTTTCTGACCCCGGCATCACGCGTTTTCTTCCTCGGGCAGCAAAAACACTCGATTTTTAAAAACAGCTAATAATAACATTTTTAAGCATGGAATTCCACCCCGAATCACATTCTAGCATCCGTTGTTACATTTGAGTCAAAAAAAAATTTTTGGTCCTGGGCAGTTTTTTTTCTGACCCCGGCATCACGCGTTTTCTTCCTCGGGCAGCAAAAACACTCGATTTTTAAAAACAGCTAATAATAACATTTTTAAGCATGGAATTCCACCCCGAATCACATTCTAGCATCCGTTGTTACATTTGAGTCAAAAAAAATTTTTTGGTCCTGGGCAGTTTTTTTTCTGACCCCGGCATCACGCGTTTTCTTCCTCGGGCAGCAAAAACACTCAATTTTTAAAAACAGCTAATAATAACATTTTTAAGCATGGAATTCCACCCCGAATCACATTCTAGCATCCGTTGTTACATTTGAGTCAAAAAAAAATTTTTTGGTCCTGGGCAGTTTTTTTTCTGACCCCGGCATCACGCGTTTTCTTCCTCGGGCAGCAAAAACACTCAATTTTTAAAAACAGCTAATAATAACATTTTTAAGCATGGAATTCCACCCCGAATCACATTCTAGCATCCGTTGTTACATTTGAGTCAAAAAAAATTTTTTGGTCCTGGGCAGTTTTTTTTCTGACCCCGGCATCACGCGTTTTCTTCCTCGGGCAGCAAAAACACTCGATTTTTAAAAACAGCTAATAATAACATTTTTAAGCATGGAATTCCACCCCGAATCACATTCTAGCATCCGTTGTTACATTTGAGTCAAAAAAATTTTTTTGGTCCTGGGCAGTTTTTTTTCTGACCCCGGCATCACGCGTTTTCTTCCTCGGGCAGCAAAAAACACTCGATTTTTAAAAACACCTAATAATAACTTTTTAAGCATGGAATTCCACCCCGAATCACATTCTAGCATCCGTTGTTACATTTGAGTCAAAAAAAATTTTTTGGTCCTGGGCAGTTTTTTTTCTGACCCCGGCATCACGCGTTTTTTTCCTCGGGCAGCCAAAAACACTCAATTTTTAAAAACAGCTAATAATAACATTTTTAAGCATGGAATTCCACCCCGAATCACATTCTAGCATCCGTTGTTACATTTGAGTCAAAAAAATTTTTTTGGTCCTGGGCAGTTTTTTTTCTGACCCCGGCATCACGCGTTTTCTTCCTCGGGCAGCAAAAACACTCAATTTTTAAAACAGCTAATAATAACATTTTTAAGCATGGAATTCCACCCCGAATCACATTCTAGCATCCGTTGTTACATTTGAGTCAAAAAAAATTTTTTGGTCCTGGGCAGTTTTTTTTCTGACCCCGGCATCACGCGTTTTCTTCCTCGGGCAGCAAAAACACTCAATTTTTAAAAACAGCTAATAATAACATTTTTAAGCATGGAATTCCACCCCGAATCACATTCTAGCATCCGTTGTTACATTTGAGTCAAAAAAAATTTTTGGTCCTGGGCAGTTTTTTTTCTGACCCCGGCATCACGCGTTTTCTTCCTCGGGCAGCAAAAACACTCAATTTTTAAAAACAGCTAATAATAACATTTTTAAGCATGGAATTCCACCCCGAATCACATTCTAGCATCCGTTGTTACATTTGAGTCAAAAAAATTTTTTGGTCCTGGGCAGTTTTTTTTCTGACCCCGGCATCACGCGTTTTCTTCCTCGGGCAGCAAAAACACTCAATTTTTAAAAACAGCTAATAATAACATTTTTAAGCATGGAATTCCACCCCGAATCACATTCTAGCATCCGTTGTTACATTTGAGTCAAAAAAATTTTTTTGGTCCTGGGCAGTTTTTTTTCTGACCCCGGCATCACGCGTTTTCTTCCTCGGGCAGCAAAAACACTCAATTTTTAAAAACAGCTAATAATAACATTTTTAAGCATGGAATTCCACCCCGAATCACATTCTAGCATCCGTTGTTACATTTGAGTCAAAAAAATTTTTTGGTCCTGGGCAGTTTTTTTTCTGACCCCGGCATCACGCGTTTTCTTCCTCGGGCAGCAAAAAACACTCAATTTTTAAAAACAGCTAATAATAACATTTTTAAGCATGGAATTCCACCCCGAATCACATTCTAGCATCCGTTGTTACATTTGAGTCAAAAAAAATTTTTGGTCCTGGGCAGTTTTTTTTCTGACCCCGGCATCACGCGTTTTCTTCCTCGGGCAGCAAAAACACTCAATTTTTAAAAACAGCTAATAATAACATTTTTAAGCATGGAATTCCACCCGAATCACATTCTAGCATCCGTTGTTACATTTGAGTCAAAAAAAATTTTTTGGTCCTGGGCAGTTTTTTTTCTGACCCCGGCATCACGCGTTTTCTTCCTCGGGCAGCAAAAACACTCATTTTTTAAAAACAGCTAATAATAACATTTTTAAGCATGGAATTCCACCCCGAATCACATTCTAGCATCCGTTGTTACATTTGAGTCAAAAAAATTTTTTTGGTCCTGGGCAGTTTTTTTTCTGACCCCGGCATCACGCGTTTTCTTCCTCGGGCAGCAAAAACACTCAATTTTTAAAAACAGCTAATAATAACATTTTTAAGCATGGAATTCCACCCCGAATCACATTCTAGCATCCGTTGTTACATTTGAGTCAAAAAAATTTTTTGGTCCTGGGCAGTTTTTTTTCTGACCCCGGCATCACGCGTTTTCTTCCTCGGGCAGCAAAAACACTCAATTTTTAAAAACAGCTAATAATAACATTTTTAAGCATGGAATTCCACCCCGAATCACATTCTAGCATCCGTTGTTACATTTGAGTCAAAAAAAAATTTTTTGGTCCTGGGCAGTTTTTTTTCTGACCCCGGCATCACGCGTTTTCTTCCTCGGGCAGCAAAAACACTCAATTTTTAAAAACAGCTAATAATAACATTTTTAAGCATGGAATTCCACCCCGAATCACATTCTAGCATCCGTTGTTACATTTGAGTCAAAAAAATTTTTTGGTCCTGGGCAGTTTTTTTTCTGACCCCGGCATCACGCGTTTTCTTCCTCGGGCAGCAAAAACACTCAATTTTTAAAAACAGCTAATAATAACATTTTTAAGCATGGAATTCCACCCCGAATCACATTCTAGCATCCGTTGTTACATTTGAGTCAAAAAAAATTTTTTGGTCCTGGGCAGTTTTTTTTCTGACCCCGGCATCACGCGTTTTCTTCCTCGGGCAGCAAAAACACTCAATTTTTAAAAACAGCTAATAATAACATTTTTAAGCATGGAATTCCACCCGAATCACATTCTAGCATCCGTTGTTACATTTGAGTCAAAAAAAATTTTTGGTCCTGGGCAGTTTTTTTTCTGACCCCGGCATCACGCGTTTTCTTCCTCGGGCAGCAAAAACACTCAATTTTTAAAAACAGCTAATAATAACATTTTTAAGCATGGAATTCCACCCCGAATCACATTCTAGCATCCGTTGTTACATTTGAGTCAAAAAAATTTTTTTGGTCCTGGGCAGTTTTTTTTCTGACCCCGGCATCACGCGTTTTCTTCCTCGGGCAGCAAAAACACTCAATTTTTAAAAACAGCTAATAATAACATTTTTAAGCATGGAATTCCACCCCGAATCACATTCTAGCATCCGTTGTTACATTTGAGTCAAAAAAAATTTTTTGGTCCTGGGCAGTTTTTTTTCTGACCCCGGCATCACGCGTTTTCTTCCTCGGGCAGCAAAAACACTCAATTTAAAAACAGCTAATAATAACATTTTTAAGCATGGAATTCCACCCCGAATCACATTCTAGCATCCGTTGTTACATTTGAGTCAAAAAAAATTTTTTTGGTCCTGGGCAGTTTTTTTTCTGACCCCGGCATCACGCGTTTTCTTCCTCGGGCAGCAAAAACACTCAATTTTTAAAAACAGCTAATAATAACATTTTTAAGCATGGAATTCCACCCCGAATCACATTCTAGCATCCGTTGTTACATTTGAGTCAAAAAAATTTTTTGGTCCTGGGGCAGTTTTTTTTCTGACCCCGGCATCACGCGTTTTCTTCCTCGGGCCAGCAAAAACACTCAATTTTTAAAAACAGCTAATAATAACATTTTTAAGCATGGAATTCCACCCCGAATCACATTCTAGCATCCGTTGTTACATTTGAGTCAAAAAAAATTTTTTGGTCCTGGGCAGTTTTTTTTCTGACCCCGGCATCACGCGTTTTCTTCCTCGGGCAGCAAAAACACTCAATTTTTAAAAACAGCTAATAATAACATTTTTAAGCATGGAATTCCACCCCGAATCACATTCTAGCATCCGTTGTTACATTTGAGTCAAAAAAAAAATTTTTTGGTCCTGGGCAGTTTTTTTTCTGACCCCGGCATCACGCGTTTTCTTCCTCTGGCAGCAAAAAACACTCAATTATTAAAAACAACTAATAATAACATTTTTAGCATGGAATTCCACCCCGAATCACATTCTAGCATCCGTTGTTACATTTGAGTCAAAAAAAATTTTTTTGGTCCTGGGCAGCTTTTTTTCTGACCCCGGCATCACGCGTTTTCTTCCTCTGGCAGCAAAAACACTCAATTTTTAAAAACAGCTAATAATAACATTTTTAAGCATGGAATTCCACCCGAATCACATTCTAGCATCCGTTGTTACATTTGAGTCAAAAAAAATTTTTTGGTCCTGGGCAGTTTTTTTTCTGACCCCGGCATCACGCGTTTTCTTCCTCTGGCAGCAAAAACACTCAATTTTTAAAAACAACTAATAATAACATTTTTAAGGATGGAATTCCACCCCGAATCACATTCTAGCATCCGTTGCTACATTTGAGTCAAAAAAAATTTTTTGGTCCTGGGCAGTTTTTTTTCTGACCCCGGCATCACGCGTTTTCATTCCTCGGGCAGCAAAAACACTCAATTTTTAAAAACAGCTAATAATAACATTTTGAGCATGGAATTCCACCCCGAATCACATTCTAGCATCCGTTGTTACATTTGAGTCAAAAAAATTTTTTTGGTCCTGGGCAGCTTTTTTTCTGACCCCGGCATCACGCGTTTTCTTCCTCGGGCAGCAAAAACACTCAATTTTTAAAAACAGCTAATAATAACATTTTTAAGGATGGAATTCCACCCCGAATCACATTCTAGCATCCGTTGCTACATTTGAGTCAAAAAAATTTTTTTGTCCTGGGCAGTTTTTTTTCTGACCCCGGCATCACGCGTTTTCTTCCTCGGGAAGCAAAAACACTCAATTTTTAAAAACAGCTAATAATAACATTTTTAAGCATGGAATTCCACCCCGAATCACATTCTAGCATCCGTTGCTACATTTGAGTCAAAAAAATTTTTTTGGTCCTGGGCAGCTTTTTTTCTGACCCCGGCATCACGCGTTTTCTTCCTCTGGCAGCAAAAACACTCAATTTTTAAAAACAGCTAATAATAACATTTTTAGCATGGAATTCCACCCCGAATCACATTCTAGCATCCGTTGTTACATTTGAGTCAAAAAAATTTTTTGGTCCTGGGCAGTTTTTTTTCTGACCCCGGCATCACGCGTTTTCTTCCTCTGGCAGCAAAAACACTCAATTTTTAAAAACAGCTAATAATAACATTTTTAAGGATGGAATTCCACCCCGAATCACATTCTAGCATCCGTTGTTACATTTGAGTCAAAAAAAATTTTTTGGTCCTGGGCAGTTTTTTTTCTGACCCCGGCATCACGCGTTTTCTTCCTCTGGCAGCAAAAACACTCAATTTTTAAAAACAGCTAATAATAACATTTTTAAGGATGGAATTCCACCCCGAATCACATTCTAGCATCCGTTGCTACATTTGAGTCAAAAAAAATTTTTTGGTCCTGGGCAGTTTTTTTTCTGACCCCGGCATCACGCGTTTTCTTCCTCGGGCAGCAAAAACACTCAATTTTTTAAAAACAGCTAATAATAACATTTTTTAAGCATGGAATTCCACCCCGAATCACATTCTAGCATCCGTTGCTACATTTGAGTCAAAAAAAAATTTTTTGGTCCTGGGCAGTTTTTTTTCTGACCCCGGCATCACGCGTTTTCTTCCTCTGGCAGCAAAAACACTCAATTTTTAAAAACAGCTAATAATAACATTTTTAAGCATGGAATTCCACCCCGAATCACATTCTAGCATCCGTTGCTACATTTGAGTCAAAAAAAATTTTTTGGTCCTGGGCAGTTTTTTTTCTGACCCCGGCATCACGCGTTTTCTTCCTCGGGCAGCAAAAACACTCAATTTTTAAAAACAGCTAATAATAACATTTTTAAGCATGGAATTCCACCCCGAATCACATTCTAGCATCCGTTGTTACATTTGAGTCAAAAAAAATTTTTTTGGTCCTGGGCAGTTTTTTTTCTGACCCCGGCATCACGCGTTTTCTTCCTCGGGCAGCAAAAACACTCAATTTTTAAAAACAGCTAATAATAACATTTTTAAGCATGGAATTCCACCCCGAATCACATTCTAGCATCCGTTGCTACATTTGAGTCAAAAAAAATTTTTTTGGTCCTGGGCAGTTTTTTTTCTGACCCCGGCATCACGCGTTTTCTTCCTCGGGCAGCAAAAACACTCAATTTTTAAAAACAGCTAATAATAACATTTTTAAGCATGGAATTCCACCCCGAATCACATTCTAGCATCCGTTGCTACATTTGAGTCAAAAAAATTTTTTTGGTCCTGGGCAGTTTTTTTTCTGACCCCGGCATCACGCGTTTTCTTCCTCGGGCAGCAAAAACACTCAATTTTTAAAAACAGCTAATAATAACATTTTTAAGCATGGAATTCCACCCCGAATCACATTCTAGCATCCGTTGCTACATTTGAGTCAAAAAAAATTTTTGGTCCTGGGCAGTTTTTTTTCTGACCCCGGCATCACGCGTTTTCTTCCTCGGGCAGCAAAAACACTCAATTTTTAAAAACAGCTAATAATAACATTTTTAAGCATGGAATTCCACCCCGAATCACATTCTAGCATCCGTTGCTACATTTGAGTCAAAAAAAATTTTTGGTCCTGGGCAGTTTTTTTTCTGACCCCGGCATCACGCGTTTTCTTCCTCGGGCAGCAAAAACACTCAATTTTTCAAAACAGCTAATAATAACATTTTTAAGCATGGAATTCCACCCCGAATCACATTCTAGCATCCGTTGTTACATTTGAGTCAAAAAAAAATTTTTGGTCCTGGGCAGTTTTTTTTCTGACCCCGGCATCACGCGTTTTCTTCCTCTGGCAGCAAAAACACTCAATTTTTAAAAACAGCTAATAATAACATTTTTAAGCATGGAATTCCACCCCGAATCACATTCTAGCATCCGTTGCTACATTTGAGTCAAAAAAAATTTTTTGGTCCTGGGCAGTTTTTTTTCTGACCCCGGCATCACGCGTTTTCTTCCTCGGGCAGCAAAAACACTCAATTTTTAAAAACAGCTAATAATAACATTTTTAAGCATGGAATTCCACCCCGAATCACATTCTAGCATCCGTTGTACACATTTGAGTCAAAAAAAATTTTTTGGTCCTGGGCAGTTTTTTTTCTGACCCCGGCATCACGCGTTTTCTTCCTCGGGCAGCAAAAACACTCAATTTTTAAAAACAGCTAATAATAACATTTTTAAGCATGGAATTCCACCCCGAATCACATTCTAGCATCCGTTGTTACATTTGAGTCAAAAAAAATTTTTTGGTCCTGGGCAGTTTTTTTTCTGACCCCGGCATCACGCGTTTTCTTCCTCGGGCAGCAAAAACACTCAATTTTTAAAAACAGCTAATAATAACATTTTTAAGCATGGAATTCCACCCCGAATCACATTCTAGCATCCGTTGTTACATTTGAGTCAAAAAAATTTTTTTTGGTCCTGGGCAGTTTTTTTTCTGACCCCGGCATCACGCGTTTTCTTCCTCGGGCAGCAAAAACACTCAATTTTTAAAAACAGCTAATAATAACATTTTTAAGCATGGAATTCCACCCCGAATCACATTCTAGCATCCGTTGTTACATTTGAGTCAAAAAAAATTTTTTGGTCCTGGGCAGTTTTTTTTCTGACCCCGGCATCACGCGTTTTCTTCCTCGGGCAGCAAAAACACTCAATTTTTAAAAACAGCTAATAATAACATTTTTAAGCATGGAATTCCACCCCGAATCACATTCTAGCATCCGTTGCTACATTTGAGTCAAAAAAAATTTTTTGGTCCTGGGCAGTTTTTTTTCTGACCCCGGCATCACGCGTTTTCTTCCTCTGGCAGCAAAAACACTCAATTTTTAAAAACAGCTAATAATAACATTTTTAAGCATGGAATTCCACCCCGAATCACATTCTAGCATCCGTTGTTACATTTGAATCAAAAAAAATTTTTTGGTCCTGGGCAGTTTTTTTTCTGACCCCGGCATCACGCGTTTTCTTCCTCGGGCAGCAAAAACACTCAATTTTTAAAAACAGCTAATAATAACATTTTTAAGCATGGAATTCCACCCCGAATCACATTCTAGCATCCGTTGCTACATTTGAGTCAAAAAAATTTTTTTGGTCCTGGGCAGTTTTTTTTCTGACCCCGGCATCACGCGTTTTCTTCCTCGGGCAGCAAAAACACTCAATTTTTAAAAACAGCTAATAATAACATTTTTAAGCATGGAATTCCACCCCGAATCACATTCTAGCATCCGTTGCTACATTTGAGTCAAAAAAAATTTTTTGGTCCTGGGCAGTTTTTTTTGTGACCCCGGCATCACGCGTTTTCTTCCTCGGGCAGCAAAAACACTCAATTTTTAAAAACAGCTAATAATAACATTTTTAAGCATGGAATTCCACCCCGAATCACATTCTAGCATCCGTTGTTACATTTGAGTCAAAAAAAATTTTTTGGTCCTGGGCAGTTTTTTTTCTGACCCCGGCATCACGCGTTTTCTTCCTCTGGCAGCAAAAACACTCAATTTTGAAAAACAGCTAATAATAACATTTTTAAGCATGGAATTCCACCCCGAATCACATTCTAGCATCCGTTGTTACATTTGAGTCAAAGAAATTTTTCTGGTCCTGGGCAGTTTTTTTTCTGACCCCGGCATCACGCGTTTTCTTCCTCGGGCAGCAAAAACACTTGATTTTTAAAAACAGCTAATAATAACATTTTTAAGCATGGAATTCCACCCCGAATCACATTCTAGCATCCCTTATTACATTTGAGTCAAAAAAATTTTTTGGTCCTGGGCAGCGTTTTTTCTGACCCCGGCATCACGCGTTTTCTTCCTCGGGCAGCAAAAACACTCAATTTTTAAAAACAGCTAATAATAACATTTTTAAGCATGGAATTCCACCCCGAAACACATTCTAGCATCCGTTTTACATTTGAGTCAAAAAAAATTTTTTGGTCCTGGACAGTTTTTTTTCTGACCCCGGCATCACGCGTTTTCTTCCTCGGGCAGCAAAAACACTCAATTTTTAAAAACAGCTAATAATAACATTTTTAAGCATGGAATTCCACCCCGAATCACATTCTAGCATCCGTTGTTACATTTGAATCAAAAAAAATTTTTTGGTCCTGGGCAGTTTTTTTTCTGACCCCGGCATCACGCGTTTTCTTCCTCGGGCAGCAAAAACACTCAATTTTTAAAAACAGCTAATAATAACATTTTTAAGCATGGAATTCCACCCCGAATCACATTCTAGCATCCGTTGCTACATTTGAGTCAAAAAAATTTTTTTGGTCCTGGGCAGTTTTTTTTCTGACCCCGGCATCACGCGTTTTCTTCCTCGGGCAGCAAAAACACTTGATTTTTAAAAACAGCTAATAATAACATTTTTAAGCATGGAATTCCACCCCGAATCACATTCTAGCATCCGTTATTACATTTGAGTCAAAAAAAATTTTTTGGTCCTGGGCAGTTTTTTTTCTGACCCCGGCATCACGCGTTTTCTTCCTCGGGCAGCAAAAACACTCGATTTTTAAAAACAGCTAATAATAACATTTTTAAGCATGGAATTCCACCCCGAATCACATTCTAGCATCCGTTGTTACATTTGAGTCAAAAAAAATTTTTTGGTCCTGGGCAGTTTTTTTTCTGACCCCGGCATCACGCGTTTTCTTCCTCGGGCAGCAAAAACACTCGATTTTTAAAAACAGCTAATAATAACATTTTTAAGCATGGAATTCCACCCCGAATCACATTCTAGCATCCGTTGTTACATTTGAGTCAAAAAAATTTTTTGGTCCTGGGCAGTTTTTTTTCTGACCCCGGCATCACGCGTTTTCTTCCTCGGGCAGCAAAAACACTCAATTTTTAAAAACAGCTAATAATAACATTTTTAAGCATGGAATTCCACCCCGAATCACATTCTAGCATCCGTTGTTACATTTGAGTCAAAAAAAATTTTTTGGTCCTGGGCAGTTTTTTTTCTGACCCCGGCATCACGCGTTTTCTTCCTCGGGCAGCAAAAACACTCAATTTTTAAAAACAGCTAATAATAACATTTTTAAGCATGGAATTCCACCCCGAATCACATTCTAGCATCCGTTGTTACATTTGAGTCAAAAAAAATTTTTTGGTCCTGGGCAGTTTTTTTTCTGACCCCGGCATCACGCGTTTTCTTCCTCGGGCAGCAAAAACACTCGATTTTTAAAAACAGCTAATAATAACATTTTTAAGCATGGAATTCCACCCCGAATCACATTCTAGCATCCGTTGCTACATTTGAGTCAAAAAAAATTTTTTGGTCCTGGGCAGCTTTTTTTTCTGACCCCGGCATCACGCGTTTTCTTCCTCGGGCAGCAAAAACACTCAATTTTTAAAAACAGCTAATAATAACATTTTTAAGCATGGAATTCCACCCCGAATCACATTCTAGCATCCGTTGTTACATTTGAGTCAAAAAAATTTTTTTGGTCCTGGGCAGTTTTTTTTCTGACCCCGGCATCACGCGTTTTCTTCCTCGGGCAGCAAAAACACTCGATTTTTAAAAACAGCTAATAATAACATTTTTAAGCATGGAATTCCACCCCGAATCACATTCTAGCATCCGTTGCTACATTTGAGTCAAAAAAATTTTTTGGTCCTGGGCAGTTTTTTTTCTGACCCCGGCATCACGCGTTTTCTTCCTCGGGCAGCAAAAACACTCAATTTTTAAAAACAGCTAATAATAACATTTTTAAGCATGGAATTCCACCCCGAATCACATTCTAGCATCCGTTGTTACATTTGAGTCAAAAAAAATTTTTTGGTCCTGGGCAGTTTTTTTTCTGACCCCGGCATCACGCGTTTTCTTCCTCGGGCAGCAAAAACACTCAATTTTTAAAAACAGCTAATAATAACATTTTTAAGCATGGAATTCCACCCCGAATCACATTCTAGCATCCGTTGTTACATTTGAGTCAAAAAAAATTTTTGGTCCTGGGCAGTTTTTTTTCTGACCCCGGCATCACGCGTTTTCTTCCTCGGGCAGCAAAAACACTCAATTTTTAAAAACAGCTAATAATAACATTTTTAAGCATGGAATTCCACCCCGAATCACATTCTAGCATCCGTTGTTACATTTGAGTCAAAAAAAATTTTTTGGTCCTGGGCAGTTTTTTTTCTGACCCCGGCATCACGCGTTTTCTTCCTCGGGCAGCAAAAACACTCAATTTTTAAAAACAGCTAATAATAACATTTTTAAGCATGGAATTCCACCCCGAATCACATTCTAGCATCCGTTGTTACATTTGAGTCAAAAAAAATTTTTTGGTCCTGGGCAGTTTTTTTTCTGACCCCGGCATCACGCGTTTTCTTCCTCGGGCAGCAAAAACACTCAATTTTTAAAAACAGCTAATAATAACATTTTTAAGCATGGAATTCCACCCCGAATCACATTCTAGCATCCGTTGCTACATTTGAGTCAAAAAAAATTTTTTGGTCCTGGGCAGTTTTTTTTCTGACCCCGGCATCACGCGTTTTCTTCCTCGGGCAGCAAAAACACTCAATTTTTAAAAACAGCTAATAATAACATTTTTAAGCATGGAATTCCACCCCGAATCACATTCTAGCATCCGTTGCTACATTTGAGTCAAAAAAAATTTTTTGGTCCTGGGCAGTTTTTTTTCTGACCCCGGCATCACGCGTTTTCTTCCTCGGGCAGCAAAAACACTCAATTTTTAAAAACAGCTAATAATAACATTTTTAAGCATGGAATTCCACCCCGAATCACATTCTAGCATCCGTTGTTACATTTGAGTCAAAAAAAAATTTTTGGTCCTGGGCAGTTTTTTTTCTGACCCCGGCATCACGCGTTTTCTTCCTCGGGCAGCAAAAACACTCGATTTTTAAAAACAGCTAATAATAACATTTTTAAGCATGGAATTCCACCCCGAATCACATTCTAGCATCCGTTGCAACATTTGAGTCAAAAAAATTTTTTGGTCCTGGGCAGTTTTTTTTCTGACCCCGGCATCACGCGTTTTCTTCCTCGGGCAGCAAAAACACTCAATTTTTAAAAACAGCTAATAATAACATTTTTAAGCATGGAATTCCACCCCGAATCACATTCTAGCATCCGTTGTTACATTTGAGTCAAAAAAAATTTTTTGGTCCTGGGCAGTTTTTTTTCTGACCCCGGCATCACGCGTTTTCTTCCTCGGGCAGCAAAAACACTCAATTTTTAAAAACAGCTAATAATAACATTTTTAAGCATGGAATTCCACCCCGAATCACATTCTAGCATCCGTTGTTACATTTGAGTCAAAAAAATTTTTTTGGTCCTGGGCAGTTTTTTTTCTGACCCCGGCATCACGCGTTTTCTTCCTCGGGCAGCAAAAACACTCGATTTTTAAAAACAGCTAATAATAACATTTTTAAGCATGGAATTCCACCCCGAATCACATTCTAGCATCCGTTATTACATTTGAGTCAAAAAAATTTTTTGGTCCTGGGCAGTTTTTTTTCTGACCCCGGCATCACGCGTTTTCTTCCTCGGGCAGCAAAAACACTCAATTTTTAAAAACAGCTAATAATAACATTTTTAAGGATGGAATTCCACCCCGAATCACATTCTAGCATCCGTTGTTACATTTGAGTCAAAAAAAAATTTTTGGTCCTGGGCAGTTTTTTTTCTGACCCCGGCATCACGCGTTTTCTTCCTCGGGCAGCAAAAACACTCAATTTTTAAAAACAGCTAATAATAACATTTTTAAGCATGGAATTCCACCCCGAATCACATTCTAGCATCCGTTGTTACATTTGAGTCAAAAAAATTTTTTTGGTCCTGGGCAGTTTTTTTTTCTGACCCCGGCATCACGCGTTTTCTTCCTCGGGCAGCAAAAACACTCAATTTTTAAAAACAGCTAATAATAACATTTTTAAGCATGGAATTCCACCCCGAATCACATTCTAGCATCCCTTATTACATTTGAGTCAAAAAAAAATTTTGGTCCTGGGCAGCGTTTTTTCTGACCGCGGCATCACGCGTTTTCTTCTCGGGGAGCAAAAACACTCGATTTTTAAAAACAGCTAATAATAACATTTTTAAGCATGGAATTCCACCCCGAATCACATTCTAGCATCCTTATTACATTTGAGTCAGAAAAAATTTTTTGGTCCTTGGCAGCGTTTTTTCTGATTGCGGCATCACGCGTTTTCTTCCTCGGGGGGCAAAAACACTCGATTTTTAAAAACAGCTAATAATAACATTTTTAAGCATGGAATTCCACCCCGAATCACATTCTAGCATCCGTTATTACATTTCAGTCAAAAAAATTTTTTTGCTCCTGAGCATCTTTTTTTCTGACCGCGGCATCACGCGTTTTCTTCCTCGGGGAGGAAAAACATTCGATTTTTAAAAACAGCTAATAATAACATTTTTAAGCATGGAATTCCACCCCGAAACTCATCCTAGCATCCACTTTTACATTTAAGTCAAAAAAAATTTTTTTGCTCCTGATCTGCTTTTTTTCTGACCGCGGCATCACGCGTTTTCTTCCCCAGGCACCAAAAAGGCTTGATTTTTAAAAAGTGGAAACCACACCATTTTTAGACATGGAATTTCATCCCAAAACTCATCCTGGGGTCCATATTTGCTTTTGGTTTTAAAGAAAAAAAAATGGCTTCAAAAAACATTTTGGTTCCTGGGCAGCATTTTCCTGACCGCCGAGTCAAGCGTTTTCTTCCCCAGGCAACAAAAAGCCTCGATTTTTAAAAAGTGGAAGCAACACCATTTTTAGACATGGAATTTCATCCTGAAACTCATCCTGGGGTCCATATTTGGTTTTGTCTTGAAAGAAAAAAAATTGACTTCGAAAAACATTTTGCTTCCTGGGCAGTATTTTCCTGACCGCGGAGTCACGTGTTTTCTTCCTCAGGCACCAAAAAGGCTCGATTTTTAAAAAGTGGAAGCAACACCATTTTTAGACATGGAATTTCATCCCGAAACTCATCCTGGGGTCCATATTTGCTTTTGATTTTAAAGAAAAAAAATTGACTTCCAAAAACATTTTGCTTCCTGGGCAGCATTTTCCTGACCGTGGAGTCACACGTTTTCTTTCTCAGGCACCAAAAAGGCTCGAATTTTATAAAGTGGAAGCAACACCATTTTTAGACGTGGAATTTCACCCCGAAACTCATCCTGGGGTCTGTTTTTGCATTTGGTTTCAAAAAAAAAAAAATTGGCTTCAAAAAACATTTTAGTTCCTGGGTAGCATTTTCCTGACCGCGGAGTCACGTGTTTTGTTCCCCAGGCACCAAAAAGGCTCGATTTTTTAAAAATGGAAGCAACATCCTTTTTAAATGTGAAATTCCACCCTCAATCTTGACGATTCTGTGCAGTACGGAGAACCCCCAAATCCCACTCCTGGCTTGCCTCACCCCCCAATCCCTCCCAGGGGTCCCCACACAGCCCATTTTGGATGCAGGTAAGTGCAGAACGTGCACGGAGGCTCGGGGAGGGAGAAAAACGGGCCTACCAGAAGTTCAGGAAGGCTAGAAACAGGCCCGTTTCTGGCCTCCAGAAGGCCGCTGGAGCCTGGGGAGGCCGTTTTCACCCTCCCAGAGGCTCGAGGAAAGCCTCCCGAGCCCGGGGAGTGCAAAAACACCCCCCTCCACCTTGTTGCAGGAGGCCCACTAGGCCACACCCACCATGGCCAAGCCCATCCTGCAACCGGGCAGAGAACGCCTTGCTAAATTTTTTGAAGCCCACTCCTAACTGGTTGGGTGTAATTTGTCACCCCTGAGTATTTTCTTTTGAGTTTGGTATTTTCTGGGCTAGGTGTTGTAAGGTCATGGCTGAAACTAAATCTGAATTATTTTCATTGCTATCTCACCGAAGCCTTGCACATGTAGGCCTCGACGTACTGCCATAATTGGGACCGCAGTTTCCTCTTCTAAGTAAGGCGGTTGTTCAGTGAATGATGACACCCCATTTTACAATCTTTTAAGAGCCCTGGTGGCGCAGTGGTTAGAATGCGGTATTGCAGGCTGACTCTGCCCACAGCCAGGAAGTTCGATCCTGACCGACTCAAAGTCGACTCCGCTTTCCGCCCTTCCGAGGTCGGTAAAATGAGGACCCAGATTGTTGGGGGCAAGAGGCTAACTCCATAAACCACTTAGAGAGGGCTGTGAAGCACTGTGAAGCAGTATATAAGTCTAAGGGCTATTGCTATTTTTGTTATGGTTAATGAATTGTTGCAGTGGTTAAGTGAATTACCATACACTGCCATTAAGCGAATTCCGACTTTGTGTGTTAGATGCTGGCTGGGAAGGTCACAAATGAAGATCATGTATGGCTCACTTATTTCAGTGCACTTGTGCTTTCAAAAACATTCCCTAAACAAACAGTTGTAAGTCCAGGACTGCCTCTACATATGCCTCCTCGCTGTCAGACTCAGCTACTAGCTGCACAGGCCGCTGATGGGCCACAACACTCTGTAGGTATCTGGAAATCTCCTTGTTCCAATACATTTTAAAAATTCCTTCCGGCTGTCAAGTCAGCATATTATCCTTTTATCATGCACTTGACTGGATAACTGCCACTAGCACTGGAGATTCCACTCTGTTTTAATGTGTTGAATAAATCCTGCCCAAGGGTGAAATCGACTTATCTTCCCTACCAGTTCGGCAGTGCGCGCACCGCCATCGTCACATCCACTTTTTGACCCTTTGCGCAGGGTTATGACAGGGTCAAAAACCAGGAAGTAATGATGTCTGGGCAGGTGGGCGGAGCCTCATGCTGTCACCACTACCAATTCACCGAACCATGCGCCGCTACCAGTTCGTGCGAGCCGGACAGAACCGGCAGGATTTCACCACTTGTCCTGCCTATTTAAATCAGAATCAAGGCCCAGCATCTGCAAAAATCGTTTTAGGAAGGCAGCAACCTGAGTGTGCTAGCTGTTTTTCTGCCTCTATATATTTGCTTATTTCTTTATTTACTTCCGACAATTCCTGTGGTGTGAAAAAGAGATATTTTCCAAAGCTTATTACTTTTTCAGAGCCATTGGACCGAACAACATTACATACAAAATTGATTTCTAAAAAGAAAAGAAGGTGGGGAGGGAAAAATCCCCAATATTACAAGCTTCGCCATCAAAATGCAAACCCACCAACTGCCTTACGAGAATTAGAACTCGGTCCTTAATGCCGTCTTTTGTAACAGGTTAATCCTTCCGGGAGAATGCTGAAACATTAATAAGACTATAAATCAGACCAATATATTGGCGCACGGAAAGGATGGTGAATAAGTAACATTATTAAAGAAAGCAGGGTTTTAGACAGGGCTCGGTAATTCACGGCTTCCACACGACGATAAAGTTTTAATAGAAGGGCGGAAAAGATTATTAAAAACAAAATTGGACAGTTTACACACTTGTCTGTGTAGCTGAACTATTTTTTTCAAAACCTTCTCAGTATCTAGATTTTCCTTTGTGACGCCAAAGCGCGGTTGAGATGGACGGCGGATCCGTTTCAGAATAAATAAAATCCAACAATTAAAAGGCGGCCATCGTAAATAAAATCCAACAATTAAAAAGCAGCGACGATCAAATGAATCCATCCATAACAGCAATTCCTTAGCTAGATAATGACTGTTCTGCCTTCTGCATGACATTTTGAGTTGTGTGAGCATTAGGCAGCATTTCCGAAAAGTCCCAAAAGTGCTTTTTTTTTTT
Organism: Pantherophis guttatus; assembly: GCF_029531705.1. Next base: position 804,053 of record NW_026844057.1, read on the forward strand.
TTTTTAAAGGCAACTGGGCTTTGAAGTCGTTTCGCTTCTCATCCAAGAAGCTTCCTCAGTTCTGACTGAATGGTGGCGGATAGGAAGATTTATATTCCTTGCAGACAGCCGGTCCTTTGCATTCTTTTAGAACGGGTGTCAAACTCAATTTTATTGAGGGGCGCATTAGGGCTGTGGTTAACCTCGGGGGGGGGACTCGGTGGGTGTGGCCGACTCGGTGGGTGTGGCCAACTGAGTGGGTGTGGCCAACTGGCTGGGTTCAGATCTGTTATGAATATGACAACCATTCAGATTTTGCATTCATGCTAACATTTTAAAATGGAGCCTCCAATTTCAGAGGCAGTCTAGCCCACAGTCAGGTGAAGCCAACAGACAATTGATCGGAAACCTTTTCTTTCTTGCGGTGGTCTCTCGTCCATCACTCTCCCCCGCCTTTAAAACGGGGGGGGGGTGCGGAATAACACTCTGATATTTTCTCAGGTTTCTTTCTGCCTAATAAAATAAATGGGATGCAGTGGCTCAATGGCTAAGACGCTGAGCTTGTCAAGTTCAGCGGTTCGAATCCCTAGTGCCGCGTAACGGGGTGAGCTCCCGTTACTTATCCCAGCTTCTGCCAACCTAGCAGTTCGAAAGCAGGTAAAAAATGCAAGTAGAAAAATAGGGACCACCTTTGGTGGGAAGGGAACAGCGTTCCGGGCGCCTTTGGCATTGAGTCATGCCGGCCACATGACCACGGAGACATCTTCGGACAGTGCTGGCTCTTCGGCTTTGAAAGGGAGATGAGCACCGCCCCCTAGAGTCGGGAACGATAGCACCTATATGCAAGGGGAACCTTTTATCTTTACCTTTAATTTTAAATAACAATGATCGTTATTAATATTGAATACTGACCAACCTCTCCAAACACATTACAGACGTTGAACAAAAAGCAGATTTTATTTACCGATTATCTAAATGTTGTTATAGAAAGGCCTTAGCTTAAATGGGTATTATGTAAAAGTTAAAAAAGTTGAGGTTTGATGTTAATGCTTTATTCTACTGCAAATAGGATATATATATATTCTTTTTTAAAATATAGGACAGGCAAGAAGAGGAAGAAGAGGAAAAGACCTGCAATTTCTCAGCAGAAGATGCCTCACCAAGGATCAAACCAACTGAGAATTTTTCTTCTGCTAATCCAGCTTTCGAAACAAAACAAAATGAAAACTTCTGCATTTGTTCCTCTTCTCTCCGTTCCTTTGGCAGTGGCAAAACGGAAGGATCCCAGCTGGGAAAAAGGCTGGGAAGTTCGTGTGGCTGGTTGCGTAGACACCCAAACTCTTTCTAAACTCATCTTTAATTTACAAATTGGCAGGAGCAACTTCCGTTCCTTTCCCAGCCGTCACCGTCATTCCTTCTTCGCCGCGATTCCGGTGGCAAAGGTTCAACCAAGGCAATTCACCAGCATGTTAGTATCCTTTTTTTTTTGAACGATTTTCTGTAAGGCATGAGAAATCCTAGATGGTTATAAATTTGCTGGCAAAGTTAATTTGGAACACAACAGCTACCTGGAAGCAAAACCAGGATAGAAAACCCAAATTATAATATTTTATTTTGCTCAAAAGTATTTATTCTTGGCCAGCTATATACGGAACTGGAGTTTAATTGGTCCAGTGGGACCGTCCATTCCTGTTACAGTTAAAGACGCTCCTGAGTTCATGCAGTTTGTAAGACATTTTTAATATAGAGGCACATCCCTGGTTTTCTTGGCGAATTGACGATTGTTCCAGGGGGTGAAATCCGTCGTAACTTTGGTCACTAAACAAACTGCCCTGAGTCCAGAACTAATGCTCCAACACTGGAGAAGAGATTGGATAACCCAATCTTAGGAGCCTTGGTGGAGCAGCGGACTAAAGCGCTGTTAAATAGCACTTAGTTGCCAGCTGCCTGCAATTAGTGCGAGTTCAAATCTCACCAGGCTGAAGGTTGACTCAGCCTTCCATCCTTCCGAGGTAGGTAAAATGAGGACCCGGTTTGTGGGGGCAATAAGCTGACTTTGTATAAAAAAAAAAAAGAACACCGCTTTGGAGGGAGGGGCGAAAGCCCTACTAAGCAGGTATATACAAAAGTATGAAGGCTATTGCTTAACGCATTGCAAGCCGCCCTTAGTCTCCGGAGAAGGGTGGCATATAAATCGAACCAATAAATAAATAAATAAAGCGATGTAGGGTTTCCTGCCTAAGCAGGGGGTTGGACTAGAAGACCTCCGAGGTCCCTTTTCCGACTCTCGTCATTCTATTTCTCTTTCTACCTACCTGTAATTCGTATTTTGCTTTGGGACAGACTCCCTCCAGGGGCCAGGGAATAGCATGGAAATGTGATCGCCTTCATTTGATGCCCTGAGCTCAGAAAACTTGATTTACACAGGAGGATGGGAGACAGCGAGTTTTGAGAAAGCAGGGACAGCTTCGTTCAGACAGCGGAGGGAAAAACAGCCCACGACCAACTGCCTCCCTTTCTAAAAAAATAAATAAATAAAAATAATGGCATTAACTGTGATATTCTGCTTTTATTAGAAATAGAAATAACAAGAGTCGGAAGGGACCTTGGAGGTCTTCTAGTCCAACCCCCTGCTTAGGCAGGAAACCTTACCCCACTTCAGACAAATGGTTATCCAACCTCTTCTTAAAAACATCCACTGTTGGAGCATTCACAACTTCTGGTGGCAAGCTGTTCCACTGGTTAATTGTTCTCACTGTCAGGAAAATTCCTCCTTAGTTCTAGGTTGCTTCTCTCCTTGATTAGTTTCCACCCATTGCATCTTGTCCTGCCTTCTGGTGCTTTGGAGAATAGCTTGACTCCCTCTTCTTTGGGGCAGCCCCTGAGATATTGGAAGACTGCTATCATGTCACCCCCAATCCCGTGACGGTGAACCTATGGCACACGTGCCACGCAGAGCCCACTCTGCGGGCACGCCAGCCATTGCCCCAGCCCAGCTCCACCACGCATGTGTGCACACCTCCTGCCAGCCAGCTGATCTTCGGGTCTCTGCTGCACATGTGCGGGGGGTGCAGTTTGGTGCAGGCGGCTTCCCAGGTGCGTGGGAGACCCTCATGCAGCCCCCCCGCACCCCATTTGGCTTCACAGGGCGGCCTCCCCCCGCACCCCATTTTGAACCTGGAAAACCTCTTGCACCAACCTGGAAGCCAAAATGGGACGAGAGGGAGGCCCATGCATGGGGGACGCACTCACATGCGTGGGGACATGCGCGGCAGGGTGCCCACATTGCATTTTGGGGGTTCTGGCACACGCGCATGCATTAGCACGTGTGTGCATACATGCTTCAGGCACTCTGCACCGAAAAGGTTAACAATTACTGCTCTAGTCCTCCTTTTCATTAAACTAGACATACCCAGCTGCCGTAGCTGTTCTTCCTATATTTTAGCCTCCAGTCCTCTAATCCTCTTGGTTGCTCTTCTCTGCACTCTTTCTGGAGTCTCCACATCTTTTTTACATCGTGGCGACCAAAACTGGACGCAGGATTCCAAATGTGGCTTTACCAAGGCCTTATAAAGTGGTATTAACACTTGATCTTGATTCTATCCTTCTGTTTATGCAGATATGGATGCTGATAGACTGAGTTTTTGGGCAGCCTCCCAAGAAAAAAACCAACCCTTTAAATGACTCCTTTAACAGTAACCGAGTTGGAAGGGACCTTGGAGGTCATCCAGTCCAACCCCCTGCTCTCGCAGGAGACCTGGACTAGGGATTCGAACCGCCGACCTTTCTGATCGACAAGCTCAGCGTCTTAGCCACTGAGTCATTACTAGTTCCCCGCATGTCCGTAATTCCAAACTGGGGCCCCCCACGTGTTAGCGACGCCCCCAGATCGGTCATTATCTCAACATGAAAAACACGTCAAATTCGGTGTGCTTTTATTCAAGGCAGAGGGGAGAGAGGACGGAGTGAAAAAAAATATATGTATATATACAAAGCTACACGTTTTGCATTTGACACAACGGTGTGAAGGATTTTAAAAAAACAAACAAACAACTTCTCTATTCCAGTGTTTTGGTTTCAATGGCTCACTTCAAAAAAAAAATGATTTTTTGCACCCTTTCTGATGAAAGAGCAAACATGTTTTCCCTCCCTCCCTCCTTCCCCCTCTACGGACGATGCAATTCGGCCTGGGTTGCAATTGGAAGAAAAGGACAGTCTTGAAATAAGAAAAACAGGGTCAGCAATTCTATCCGGAGAGGAAATTTTAAAAAAAAAAACAAAAAACCAGCTAAAACAAGCCACGAATGCACCAAGGAAGGAGGAAAGGAGATTGGCTTCGGTGCGTAAGGAAATTGTGTGGTTTCATTGCATAGAATCTCGGTCAATTCAGAAGGAGTAAAAAAAAAAAAAGAATCTCGGGACATCCACAGCAGTGGTGAGTCTCTACCGGTTCGTGCGAATCGGTAGCGGCGGTGGTGGGAGGCTCTGCCCATCCGCCCGGATGTCATCACGGATGCCCTGTGCGCTCACAGTTCTGAACCGGTAGCGAAGGTAAGTGAAACCCGCTACTGATCTACAGGCTCTTCCCAAGTCACTTTCCCCACACAACGGAGGATGGTTAACGAGCCGAAAGGAAGGAAAGGATCCTAAATTAATAACCATGCAACTTCGGTAACACAAATGTCACTTTTTTTTAAAGGGATGGGAGGTGCATGTATCACGAGATTAAGGAAGCGGCGGTCGGCCGCGGCTTCTGGATTTTAACTCCCACCGTAAACCCAGCTAGCGTGACCGACGCTAAGGGTTGGGATTGTGTATTCTGACAACTTCAGGAAGGGCCAGAAAAGTGGCCTTGACGGAAAGCAAGGCAAGGAAGAGAACACGACATCCAATTTTAGCGGGAAAGACAGCTGCCTTCGGAGGGAAGGATTGTGACTTCTACAATGCCCCGTTTGGCTCCAACATTTGGAATCGGTGCCGCCGCTCTCTAGATCCTAGTTTACTTCCCTTGAATCGAGATCAACTCGGAATTTAAAAAAAAACAGTTTAAAGCGTTCTTTAAAGAGTTAAAAGAAACCCTCCACGGAGGAATCGTTGAACGGAGGGGGATTTAAAGTGGCTGGATCTCTTTGCATGGCCTTTGGAGAGTTTTAAGGACTGGCGCGCCTTGATTTGCATAAGGACGGACTCGAGTTAGGACAACTGCATGGGGTGCAGGGGGGAGAGAGGAACACCCCCTCATCCAGGAAGCTAAGTCACCACTACTGTTGAGTTTGGAGCCTTTCTAAAAGGTGTAGATTTAGTTATTACAGAGCACCAAACTAGACGCCAAGAGAATACAGGCAGTCCTCGACTTACGACCATAATTGAGCCCCAAATTTCTGTGGCTAAACGAGACGTTTCTTAAGTGAGTTTTGCCCCGTTCTGTGACCTTTCTACTCAACAGCTGTGGCTAGCGAATCACTGCGGTTGAGAAGTTAGCAACTTGGTTGTTAAGTGAATCTGGCTTCCCCGCTGACTTTGCTTGTCAGAAGGTTCACAGAGTTGGAAGGGACCTTGGAGGTCATCTAGTCCAACCCCCCCGCCGCCCAAGGAGGAGACCCTATATCATTTCTGACAAATGGCAGTCCAATCTCGTTAAAAACTTCCCAGTGTTGGAGAATCCACAACTTATAGTGGCAAGCTGTTCCACTGGTTAATTGTTCTCACTGTCAAGGAAATTTCTTCTTAATTCTAGCTTGCTTCTCTCCTTGATTAGTTTCTATCCGTTGCTTGTAAAAGTGGATCGTATGACCCCGGGACACAGCAACAGTCGTAAGTATGAATCAGTTGCCAAGCACCCCGTATGTAAGTCACGTGATCCCGGAGATGCTGCAAAGATCGAGTGTGAAAAATGGTCGTAAGTCACATCTTTCAGTGCCGTTGTAACTTCGGTCACTAAATGAACTGTTGTAAGTCAAGGACTAGCTGTATTCCCAAGCACCCACCTTTCTCTCGCTGCTGGCGAGCAGAGAGCATGGGGTGAGCGGTTGACCCCTCGAAGAGCTAACTCTGGGCTTCCAAGCGTGGTTATGGGGAAGACGGGATGGGCCTGTCCAAGTTGGGGTTTGGCCGCCTCCCCCCACCTTAAAAACTCAGGGAGCAGGCTAGGATTTTACTAAAAGGAAGGAAACCTGGCTGGGCCCTACTTGGGTGCGAAGAAGATTAAAAAGGGAGAATAAAACCTATCTGAACGCTCAAAAAATGGCAAGGCTGCCCTGAGCTTAAGGCCTCGGTCAAACTCTAGGAAAAAAAAAAAAAAACACCACAGGAAGAAGGGAGTGTGCTTTCTAGCAGCCTATCCCACGTGTGAGAGAAACAACCCCCCCTCTGGAAAGCATTTTCGGTGCCATTTTGTTTCCAAAAAAAACACACACAAAAAATATGGCACTTGAGTTTCCCTTGAAGCATGGCCATTTCCTCAAGGCAGTTGGTTCCTCGTCGGCTAGGAGGCCTCGATCCCAACCGCAGAAATCACAGGGTCCAGAGCAAAGAGACTTCTCGAAGCTGCTTGGCAACCAGGAAAGCTAAAATTGGCGTCCCATCCGGGTCGCCAGAAACGTCTCTCTCCCAAAGGTAACCTAACGTCCCCGTTTCCTGCCAATTGGAACGAGTCCACTCGTTGCTCGGAAGCCATCTGGCCCCCCGTCGCCGATTCTCTTCTTAGGTGATTTCCCAGCGACTCAATGGCTGGCCTAGTATTTACAAGTCCCGATGGCTACACATTGCTGACCCGGGTCTCGGTGGACAAAGTCGTGCTGGTGGTAGAGGTGGCGAGCGAACGATCCCGTCGGACATAACGAGGTTTCCGGACTGGAGTCAAAAGAGAGAGAAACACGGTTAGTTTCTATCCCGAGTCTCACCAAAGAGGCTTAAAATTCATTCAAAGGATTTCCACACCTTTCTCTTCCAACACTGGCTCATCCCATCCCATCCCATCTCACACACACACACACACACACACACACACACACACACAGATTAGGGTGGATAAAAATTGATGATTGTTTTTTTTTTATTTTTATCAAATTTATTTTAAAAAAATCTATTTAAAGATAGTTTTCTATTTAAGTTACATTAATAATTTAATTTATTCAGCATGAAAGTTATGTAGCATGAGGCTGTATATTCTGCAATATTGGAACTGTCGGTGAGTCAACAGCGGGTCAGAGGAGGAGCCGCTGCGGGACTGAGATGACAGTTTCTCTTTAAAAATTATGATTTAAATCAAGTCGATTTCAATCAAGCCTTTTTACTAGTGATTTAAATCGTGATTTAAATTCACCCAGACACAGATACATGTTTTTAAAAAAGGAAAATTAAAAAAAGAAAAACTGGGAGGAACCCTCGCTTAAAAAAAAAAAAAAACGATATGCCAAAAGGACACAATATTTTGATTTGGAAAACAAGGGCTCCCTAGGGGACGGTGTAAGCCTCCTGACTCTACATGCTTATTAAGAAAATTTTGTTGACGAACAGGCGGTAGAAAGAAATCCCGTCATTCCCCCTCTCCTCCCTCAACTGTAATTATTTTTTCTGCTCCAATCGCCCGCCACCCGAAACGGCGCATGCATTTGCAGTCTGCAGAGACTGAAAATGAGCCACCTGGGATTTATTCAGGCAGATTGAAATGTTGGAGGCGCCCCGGAGAGGCATGCTCAAAAATGCTTCCCTCGCCGCCAAGCATTCCTGTAAAAATCTTGCACACTGCTCGGTCTGTTTTTGAAAGAGCTTAACTATTTAGGGTAGTGGAAACGGGGAGAGAACCATTACAAGGGGTTGTAGTTATGCCTGGATCAGGGGGAACAAAGAGCAGCTTTGTGTTGAGAAGAGATTTCTTAGGATAAAATAAATCATCATCATCATCATCATCCCAGATTTCCAAAGCCATCCTATCTTCCTTTTCTGGATACAACTCAAAGGTGGTATTAAACTGGTTTGGATCGGTTTGCCCGAACCGGTAATGGAAATCGTGCAATTTGCAAACCGGTAAGGAAAATAAGTAAATACCATCTCTGATACAACTCGAGGTTTTACTCCTGCAGAAATAACCCTTGTTACCCAAGACACCTAGCTAAGGCGTTTTGCACGAACGAGAGATGCAAGAGAAAAATCCTTACTTGAAGAAGGTGGAGATAACATGGATGCCTAGGAAGAAAAAAAAAAAATCGAGATGAGATTTGGAAACGAGTCGGCCTTTGCGTTAAGATAACCACCCCCCCGGCCCTGTCCCGGTTTTCCGGGAAAATTGATCGTCGTTTCTACCCGTTAATTGGGGAAAAAACGGATTTATGGTGATCTCACATTGTCATTTCTCGCTGGAAATTCCATTATCGAGACCAGCGTGGTTTAAATGTGCCAACCTGGAAAGGATGCGGACTTCAAACTTCCCAGAATTCCCCAGCCGTTCTGGCTGGGGAATTCTGGGAATGGAAATCCGTGCAATTTAAATTTGCGGGTTTGAAAAACGCCGGTGTAAGCATTCCAATATTCTGCTGTGTCTTCCTAGATTGCAAAACACCGCCCCGAGTTTGCTAACAGACCAGAGGAAGGAGAGAGAGCAGGAAGGGGCCATCTGGGACCTTCCCGCCAGTGGCAGCTTCCCCACCCATCATCCTCAGCTGCCTTCTTGCCTTGTGAGGCTTTGCAATATCCTGGAAATCCCCAAAGGTGGATCCCGTACTTACTGATTCAGCAGACTGTACAATGGACCCTGGGAAACACAGAAAGGGATAATAAAAAAAGAGAGAGAGAGAGAGAGAGAGAGAGAGAGAGAAGAGATTAACAAGAGAAGTCTGTTTCAATTATGCGCACCGACATCAAAAGGTTTCTTCCCTACCAAGGGATCTGTTCCTGAACAGCCTGGAAGGATTCCTGACTGGGTTAAACAGCCAAGGAGAGAGGAATCTTAAATTCTTTCAATTCTTATACCCGAAGGTGATTTCCCCCCCCCAGGGGGGGGGTTGGAATAACAGTATAACACAAGTGGAAGGGACCTTGGAGGTCTTCTAGTCCAACCCCCTGCTCCCGCAGGAGGCCCTATACCAGGGGTGTCAAACTCGATTTTATTGAGGGCCGCATCAGGGTTGTGTTTGACTGTGGGGGGCGGGGAGGGGCGTGGTCAGGGAGGGGCATGGCCAGCATGATGTCACTTGTGTCGGCGGGTGCCTGAGTGATCTGCCGGTGAAAACAGGCTCCTGAGCGCCGTTTCCAGCTGCGACAGCCTCCTGTAACCCTCTTGCAGCGAAAACAGAGCTCGTTGGGGGAGACGTGCGGTGCTCGCGAGCTCCGTTTTCACTGGCAGAGGGACTGTGGGCTGGTCCTTCGCTATTTTCAGGGCGGCCTCCCCAGCCAGATCTAAGCATCCCACAGGCCGGATCTGGCCCCCAGCCCGTGAGTTTCACACTCCTGCCCTATACCATTTTAGACAAACGCTTCTCTAATGTCTTCTTAAAAACCTCCAGTGATGGAGCACTCACAACTTCTGGTGGCAAGCTGTTCCACTGATTTAATTCTTCGAACTGTTAGGAAGTTTCTCCTTAATTCCACGTTGCTTCTCTCCTTGATTAGTTTCCATCCGTTGCTTCTTCTCCTGCCTTCTGGTGCTTTGGAGAATAGGTTGACGCCCTACTCTTCTTTGTGGCAGCCCCTCAAATATTGCAACACTGTGTCTCGTGCCACCCCTAATCCTTCTATTCACGAGACTAGACGTACCCAGTTCCTGCAACCGTCCTTCATACGTTTTTAGCCTCCAGCCCCGCTAATCATCTTCTCCGCAACAGCCGGCAGACAAACCTACCTTTGTTTCTTCGATAGAAGAGATTGGGGAGTTTATTGGCACGTTTGAGGTAGAAGAAGGATGCAACACAGAGGATGAGGAAGAGGCTGATCAAGAAAGTGCCAAAAATTAGGGAAGCCGCGACTTCGGGACCTCCTATAGAAAGCCAAAACAAAAACGAAGAAGCGTCTCACAGAAGGAACATCTTTTTCCTAACCTTGCAAATTAATCCTTGAGATTGGCCAGCGAGTGTCTTGCTGACCGTCGCCCCTTAATTCCTGCCCCAGAATGTCCATTTTTTAATCTAAATATATAAAAATGGCTCTGTGTGTTTGTGTATGTTCCAGCATAACTCTGGAACGCCTCGAGCAATTTCAACCAAACTTGGTACACAGATGACTTACTCTCTGGAAAGAAATACTATGGGGGTAAGACACCCCTAACACCCCTTGCAAAGTCTGTTCGGCGTTACTCACCTATACCGAAAGTCTCTGGAGTTAGGGTAGTTAGGTTGATTAGAGGGTTCAATTCCCCAGCTGCATCTACAAAAAAAAAAAAAAAAAAATTTTTTTTTTTTTTTTTTTTGTAGATGCAGCTGGGGAATTGAACCCTCTAATCAACCTAACTACCCTAACTCCAGAGACTTTCGGTATAGGTGAGTAACGCCGAACAGACTTTGCAAGGGGTGTTAGGGGTGTCTTACCCCCATAGTATTTCTTTCCAGAGAGTAAGTCATCTGTGTACCAAGTTTGGTTGAAATTGCTCGAGGCGTTCCAGAGTTATGCTGGAACATACACAAACACACAGAGCCATTTTTATATATTTAGATTAAAAAATGGACATTCTGGGGCAGGAATTAAGGGGCGACGGTCAGCAAGACACTCGCTGGCCAATCTCAAGGATTAATTTGCAAGGTTAGGAAAAAGATGTTCCTTCTGTGAGACGCTTCTTCGTTTTTGTTTTGGCTTTCTATAGGAGGTCCCGAAGTCGCGGCTTCCCTAATTTTTGGCACTTTCTTGATCAGCCTCTTCCTCATCCTCTGTGTTGCATCCTTCTTCTACCTCAAACGTGCCAATAAACTCCCCAATCTCTTCTATCGAAGAAACAAAGGTAGGTTTGTCTGCCGGCTATTGCGGAGAAGATGATTAGCGGGGCTGGAGGCTAAAAATGTATGAAGGATGGTTGCAGTAACTGGGTACGTCTAGTCTCGTGAATAGAAGGATTAGGGGTGGCACGAGACACAGTGTTCCAATATTTGAGGGGCTGCCACAAAGAAGAGTAGGGGGTCAACCTATTCTCCAAAGCACCAGAAGGCAGGAGAAGAAGCAACGGATGGAAACTAATCAAGGAGAGAAGCAACGTGGAATTAAGGAGAAACTTCCTAACAGTTCGAAGAATTAAATCAGTGGAACAGCTTGCCACCAGAAGTTGTGAGTGCTCCATCACTGGAGGTTTTTAAGAAGACATTAGAGAAGCGTTTGTCTAAAATGGTATAGGGCAGGAGTGTGAAACTCACGGGCTGGGGGCCAGATCCGGCCTGTGGGATGCTTAGATCTGGCTGGGGAGGCCGCCCTGAAAATAGCGAAGGACCAGCCCACAGTCCCTCTGCCAGTGAAAACGGAGCTCGCGAGCACCGCACGTCTCCCCCAACGAGCTCTGTTTTCGCTGCAAGAGGGTTACAGGAGGCTGTCGCAGCTGGAAACGGCGCTCAGGAGCCTGTTTTCACCGGCAGATCACTCAGGCACCCGCCGACACAAGTGACATCATGCTGGCCATGCCCCTCCCTGACCACGCCCCTCCCCGCCCCCCACAGTCAAACACAACCCTGATGCGGCCCTCAATAAAATCGAGTTTGACACCCCTGGTATAGGGCCTCCTGCGGGAGCAGGGGGTTGGACTAGAAGACCTCCAAGGTCCCTTCCACTTGTGTTATACTGTTATTCCAACCCCCCCCCCCGGGGGGGGGGAAATCACCTTCGGGTATAAGAATTGAAAGAATTTAAGATTCCTCTCTCCTTGGCTGTTTAACCCAGTCAGGAATCCTTCCAGGCTGTTCAGGAACAGATCCCTTGGTAGGGAAGAAACCTTTTGATGTCGGTGCGTATAATTGAAACAGACTTCTCTTGTTAATCTTTTCTCTCTCTCTCTCTCTCTCTCTCTTTTTTTTTTATCCCTTTCTGTGTTTCCCAGGGTCCATTGTACAGTCTGCTGAATCAGTAAGTACGGGATCCACCTTTGGGGATTTCCAGGATATTGCAAAGCCTCACAAGGCAAGAAGGAGGCTGAGGATGATGGGTGGGGAAGCTGCCACTGGCGGGAAGGTCCCAGATGGCCCCTTCCTGCTCTCTCTCCTTCCTCTGGTCTGTTAGCAAACTCGGGGCGGTGTTTTGCAATCCAGGAAGACACAGCAGAATATTGGATTGCTTACACCGGTGTTTTTCAAACCCGCAAATTTAAATTGCACGGATTTCCATTCCCAGAATTCCCCAGCCAGAACGGCTGGGGAATTCTGGGAAGTTTGAAGTCCGCATCCTTTTCCAGGTTGGCACATTTGAATCACGCTGGTCTCAATAATGGAATTTCCAGCGAGAAATGACAATGTGAGATCACCATAAATTTGTTTTTTCCCCAATTAACGGGTAGAATCGACGATCAATTTTCCCGGAAAACCGGGACAGGGCCGGGGGGGTGGTTATCTTAACGCAAAGGCCGACTCGTTTCCAAATCTCATCTCGATTTTTTTTTTTTCTTCCTAGGCATCCATGTTATCTCCACCTTCCTCAAGTAAGGATTTTTCTCTTGCATCTCTCGTTCGTGCAAAACGCCTTAGCTAGGTGTCTTGGGTAACAAGGGTTATTTCTGCAGGAGTAAAACCTCGAGTTGTTTTAAGGGATGGTATTCACTTATTTTCCTTACCGGTTTGCAAATGTGTGCGCCTGTGCCCAGCCTCAAAAATGTGCCTTAAAAAAGGATGGCATAGAGCCAGGGCAGATGGATGCGCGATTTCCACCCATGATTTCCATTACCGGTTCGGGCAAACCGATCCAAACCAGCTTAATACCACCTTTGAGTTGTATCCAGAAAAGGAAGATAGGATGGCTTTGGAAATCTGGGATGATGATGATGATGATGATGATGATGATGATGATGATTTATTTTATCCTAAGAAATCTCTTCTCAACACAAAGCTGCTCTTTGTTCCCCCTGATCCAGGCATAACTACAACCCCTTGTAATGGTTCTCTCCCCGTTTCCACTACCCTAAATAGTTAAGCTCTTTCAAAAACAGACCGAGCAGTGTGCAAGATTTTTACGGGAATGCTTGGCAGCGAGGGAAACATTTTTGAGCATGCCTATCCGGGGCGCCTCCAACAATTCAATCTGCCTGAATAAATCCCAGGTGGCTCATTTTCAGTCTCTGCAGACTGCAAATGCATGCGCCGTTTCGGGTGGCGGGCGATTGGAGCAGAAAAAATAATTACAGTTGAGGGAGGAGAGGGGGAATGACGGGATTTCTTTCTACCGCCTGTTCGTCAACAAAATTTTCTTAATAAGCATGTAGAGTCAGGAGGCTTACACCGTCCCCTAGGGAGCCCTTGTTTTCCAAATCAAAATATTGTGTCCTTTTGGCATATCGTTTTTTTTTTTTTTAAGCGAGGGTTCCTCCCAGTTTTTCTTTTTTTAATTTTCCTTTTTTAAAAACGTGTATCTGTGTCTGGGTGAATTTAAATCACGATTTAAATCACTAGTAAAAAGGCTTGATTGAAATCGACTTGATTTAAATCATAATTTTTAAAGAGAAACTGTCATCTCAGTCCCGCAGCGGCTCCTCCTCTGACCCGCTGTTGACTCACCGACAGTTCCAATATTGCAGAATATACAGCCTCATGCTACATAACTTTCATGCTGAATAAATTAAATTATTAATGTAACTTAAATAGAAAACTATCTTTAAATAGATTTTTTTAAAATAAATTTGATAAAAATAAAAAAAAAACAATCATCAATTTTTATCCACCCTAATCTGTGTGTGTGTGTGTGTGTGTGTGTGTGTGTGTGTGTGAGATGGGATGGGATGGGATGAGCCAGTGTTGGAAGAGAAAGGTGTGGAAATCCTTTGAATGAATTTTAAGCCTCTTTGGTGAGACTCGGGATAGAAACTAACCGTGTTTCTCTCTCTTTTGACTCCAGTCCGGAAACCTCGTTATGTTCGACGGGATCGTTCACTCGCCACCTCTACCACCAGCACGACTTTGTCCACCGAGACCCGGGTCAGCAATGTGTAGCCATCGGGACTTGTAAATACTAGGCCAGCCATTGAGTCGCTGGGAAATCACCTAAGAAGAGAATCGGCGACGGGGGGCCAGACGGCTTCCGAGCAACGAATGGACTCGTTCCAATCGGCAGGAAACGGGGACGTTTGGTTACCTTTAGGAGAGAGACGTTTCTGGCGACCCGGATGGGACGCCAATTTTAGCTTTCCTGGTTGCCAAGCAGCTTCGAGAAGTCTCTTTGCTCTGGACCCTGTGATTTCTGCGGTTGGGATCGAGGCCTCCTAGCCGACGAGGAACCAACTGCCTTGAGGAAATGGCCATGCTTCAAGGGAAACTCAAGTGCCATATTTTTTGTGTGTGTTTTTTTTGGAAACAAAATGGCACCGAAAATGCTTTCCAGAGGGGGGGTTGTTTCTCTCACACGTGGGATAGGCTGCTAGAAAGCACACTCCCTTCTTCCTGTGGTGTTTTTTTTTTTTTTTCCTAGAGTTTGACCGAGGCCTTAAGCTCAGGGCAGCCTTGCCATTTTTTGAGCGTTCAGATAGGTTTTATTCTCCCTTTTTAATCTTCTTCGCACCCAAGTAGGGCCCAGCCAGGTTTCCTTCCTTTTAGTAAAATCCTAGCCTGCTCCCTGAGTTTTTAAGGTGGGGGGAGGCGGCCAAACCCCAACTTGGACAGGCCCGGCCCGTCTTCCCCATAACCACGCTTGGAAGCCCAGAGTTAGCTCTTCGAGGGGTCAACCGCTCACCCCATGCTCTCCGCTCGCCAGCAGCGAGAGAAAGGTGGGTGCTTGGGAATACAGCTAGTCCTTGACTTACAAGAGTTCATTTAGTGACCGAAGTTACAACAGCACTGAAAAATGTGACTTACGACCACTTTTCACACTCGACAACCTTTGCAGCATCTCCGGGATCACGTGACTTACATACGGGGTGCTTGGCAACTGATTCATACTTACGACTGTTGCTGTGTCCCGGGGTCATACGATCCATTTTTACAAGCAACGGATAGAAACTAATCAAGGAGAGAAGCAAGCTAGAACTAAGAAGAAATTTCCTTGACAGTCAGAACAATTCACCAGTGGAACAGCTTGCCACTAGAAGTTGTGGATTCTCCAACACTGGGAAGTTTTTAAGAAGAGATTGGACTGCCATTTGTCAGAAATGATATAGGGTCTCCTCCTTGGGCGGCGGGGGGGTTGGGCTAGATGACCTCCAAGGTCCCTTCCAACTCGGTGAACCTTCTGACAAGCAAAGTCAGCGGGGAAGCCAGATTCACTTAACAACCAAGTTGCTAACTTCTCAACCGCAGTGATTCGCTAGCCACAGCTGTTGAGTAGAAAGGTCACAGAACGGGGCAAAACTCACTTAAGAAACGTCTCGTTTAGCCACAGAAATTTGGGGCTCAATTACGGTCGTAAGTCGAGGACTGCCTGTATTCTCTTGGCGTCTAGTTTGGTGCTCTGTAATAACTAAATCTACACCTTTTAGAAAGGGTCCAAACTCAACAGTAGTGGTGACTTAGCTTCCTGGATGAGGGGGTGTTCCTCTCTCCCCCCTGCACCCCATGCAGTTGTCCTAACTCGAGTCCGTCCTTATGCAAATCAAGGCGCGCCAGTCCTTAAAACTCTCCAAAGGCCATGCAAAGAGATCCAGCCACTTTAAATCCCCCTCCGTTCAACGATTCCTCCGTGGAGGGTTTCTTTTAACTCTTTAAAGAACGCTTTAAACTGTTTTTTTTTAAATTCCGAGTTGATCTCGATTCAAGGGAAGTAAACTAGGATCTAGAGAGCGGCGGCACCGATTCCAAACGTTGGAGCCAAACGGGGCATTGTAGAAGTCACAATCCTTCCCTCCGAAGGCAGCTGTCTTTCCCCCTAAAATTGGATGTCGTGTTCTCTTCCTTGCCTTGCTTTCCGTCAAGGCCACTTTTCTGGCCCTTCCTGAAGTTGTCAGAATACACAATCCCAACCCTTAGCGTCGGTCACGCTAGCTGGGTTTACGGTGGGAGTTAAAATCCAGAAGCCGCGGCCGACCGCCGCTTCCTTAACCTCGTGATACATGCACCTCCCATCCCTTTAAAAAAAAGTGACATTTGTGTTACCGAAGTTGCATGGTTATTAATTTAGGATCCTTTCCTTCCTTTCGGCTCGTTAACCATCCTCCGTTGTGTGGGGAAAGTGACTTGGGAAGAGCCTGTAGATCAGTAGCGGGTTTCACTTACCTTCGCTACCGGTTCAGAACTGTGAGCGCACAGGGCATCCGTGATGACGTCCGGGAGGATGGGCAGAGCCTCCCACCACCGCCGCTGCCGATTCGCACGAACCGGTAGAGACTCACCACTGCTGTGGATGTCCCGAGATTCTTTTTTTTTTTTTTAATTCCTTCTGAATTGACCGAGATTCTATGCAATGAAACCACACAATTTCCTTACGCACCGAAGCCAATCTCCTTTCCTCCTTCCTTGGTGCATTCGTGGCTTGTTTTAGCTGGTTTTTTGTTTGTTTTTTTAAAATTTCCTCTCCGGATAGAATTTTGACCCTGTTTTTCTTATTTCAAAACTGTCCTTTTCTTCCAATTGCAACCCAGACTGAATTGCATCGTCCGTAGAGGGGGAAGGAGGGAGGGAGGGAAAACATGTTTGCTCTTTCATCAGAAAGGGTGCAAAAAATCATTTTTTTTTTTGAAGTGAGCCATTGAAACCAAAACACTGGAATAGAGAAGTTGTTTGTTTGTTTTTTTAAAATCCTTCACACCGTTGTGTCAAATGCAAAACGTGTAGCTTTGTATATATACATATATTTTTTTTCACTCCGTCCTCTCTCCCCTCTGCCTTGAATAAAAGCACACCGAATTTGACGTGTTTTTCATGTTGAGATAATGACCGATCTGGGGGCGTCGCTAACACGTGGGGGGCCCCAATTTGGAATTACGGACATGCGGGGAACTAGTAATGACTCAGTGGCTAAGACGCTGAGCTTGTCGATCAGAAAGGTCGGCGGTTCGAATCCCTAGTCCAGGTCTCCTGCGAGAGCAGGGGGTTGGACTGGATGACCTCCAAGGTCCCTTCCAACTCGGTTACTGTTAAAGGAGTCGTTTAAAGGGTTGGTTTTTTTCTTGGGAGGCTGCCCAAAAACTCGGTCTATCAGCATCCATATCTGCATAAACAGAAGGATAGAATCAAGATCAAGTGTTGATACCACTTTATAAGGCCTTGGTAAAGCCACATTTGGAATCCTGCGTCCAGTTTTGGTCGCCACGATGTAAAAAAGATGTGGAGACTCCAGAAAGAGTGCAGAGAAGAGCAACCAAGAGGATTAGAGGACTGGAGGCTAAAATATAGGAAGAACAGCTACGGCAGCTGGGTATGTCTAGTTTAATGAAAAGGAGGACTAGAGCAGTAATTGTTAACCTTTTCGGTGCAGAGTGCCTGAAGCATGTGTGCGCACGCGTGCTAATGCATGCGCGTGTGCCAGAACCCCCAAAATGCAATGTGGGCACCCTGCCGCGCATGTCCCCACGCATGTGAGTGCGTCCCCCATGCATGGGCCTCCCTCTCGTCCCATTTTGGCTTCCAGGTTGGTGCAAGAGGTTTTCCAGGTTCAAAATGGGGTGCGGGGGGAGGCCGCCCTGTGAAGCCAAATGGGGTGCGGGGGGGCTGCATGAGGGTCTCCCACGCACCTGGGAAGCCGCCTGCACCAAACTGCACCCCCCGCACATGTGCAGCAGAGACCCGAAGATCAGCTGGCTGGCAGGAGGTGTGCACACATGCGTGGTGGAGCTGGGCTGGGGCAATGGCTGGCGTGCCCGCAGAGTGGGCTCTGCGTAGCACGTGTGCCATAGGTTCACCGTCACGGGATTGGGGGTGACATGATAGCAGTCTTCCAATATCTCAGGGGCTGCCCCAAAGAAGAGGGAGTCAAGCTATTCTCCAAAGCACCAGAAGGCAGGACAAGATGCAATGGGTGGAAACTAATCAAGGAGAGAAGCAACCTAGAACTAAGGAGGAATTTTCCTGACAGTGAGAACAATTAACCAGTGGAACAGCTTGCCACCAGAAGTTGTGAATGCTCCAACAGTGGATGTTTTTAAGAAGAGGTTGGATAACCATTTGTCTGAAGTGGGGTAAGGTTTCCTGCCTAAGCAGGGGGTTGGACTAGAAGACCTCCAAGGTCCCTTCCGACTCTTGTTATTTCTATTTCTAATAAAAGCAGAATATCACAGTTAATGCCATTATTTTTATTTATTTATTTTTTTAGAAAGGGAGGCAGTTGGTCGTGGGCTGTTTTTCCCTCCGCTGTCTGAACGAAGCTGTCCCTGCTTTCTCAAAACTCGCTGTCTCCCATCCTCCTGTGTAAATCAAGTTTTCTGAGCTCAGGGCATCAAATGAAGGCGATCACATTTCCATGCTATTCCCTGGCCCCTGGAGGGAGTCTGTCCCAAAGCAAAATACGAATTACAGGTAGGTAGAAAGAGAAATAGAATGACGAGAGTCGGAAAAGGGACCTCGGAGGTCTTCTAGTCCAACCCCCTGCTTAGGCAGGAAACCCTACATCGCTTTATTTATTTATTTATTGGTTCGATTTATATGCCACCCTTCTCCGGAGACTAAGGGCGGCTTGCAATGCGTTAAGCAATAGCCTTCATACTTTTGTATATACCTGCTTAGTAGGGCTTTCGCCCCTCCCTCCAAAGCGGTGTTCTTTTTTTTTTTTATACAAAGTCAGCTTATTGCCCCCACAAACCGGGTCCTCATTTTACCTACCTCGGAAGGATGGAAGGCTGAGTCAACCTTCAGCCTGGTGAGATTTGAACTCGCACTAATTGCAGGCAGCTGGCAACTAAGTGCTATTTAACAGCGCTTTAGTCCGCTGCTCCACCAAGGCTCCTAAGATTGGGTTATCCAATCTCTTCTCCAGTGTTGGAGCATTAGTTCTGGACTCAGGGCAGTTTGTTTAGTGACCAAAGTTACGACGGATTTCACCCCCTGGAACAATCGTCAATTCGCCAAGAAAACCAGGGATGTGCCTCTATATTAAAAATGTCTTACAAACCGCATGAACTCAGGAGCGTCTTTAACTGTAACAGGAATGGACGGTCCCACTGGACCAATTAAACTCCAGTTCCGTATATAGCTGGCCAAGAATAAATACTTTTGAGCAAAATAAAATATTATAATTTGGGTTTTCTATCCTGGTTTTGCTTCCAGGTAGCTGTTGTGTTCCAAATTAACTTTGCCAGCAAATTTATAACCATCTAGGATTTCTCATGCCTTACAGAAAATCGTTCAAAAAAAAAAAAAGGATACTAACATGCTGGTGAATTGCCTTGGTTGAACCTTTGCCACCGGAATCGCGGCGAAGAAGGAATGACGGTGACGGCTGGGAAAGGAACGGAAGTTGCTCCTGCCAATTTGTAAATTAAAGATGAGTTTAGAAAGAGTTTGGGTGTCTACGCAACCAGCCACACGAACTTCCCAGCCTTTTTCCCAGCTGGGATCCTTCCGTTTTGCCACTGCCAAAGGAACGGAGAGAAGAGGAACAAATGCAGAAGTTTTCATTTTGTTTTGTTTCGAAAGCTGGATTAGCAGAAGAAAAATTCTCAGTTGGTTTGATCCTTGGTGAGGCATCTTCTGCTGAGAAATTGCAGGTCTTTTCCTCTTCTTCCTCTTCTTGCCTGTCCTATATTTTAAAAAAGAATATATATATATCCTATTTGCAATAGAATAAAGCATTAACATCAAACCTCAACTTTTTTAACTTTTACATAATACCCATTTAAGCTAAGGCCTTTCTATAACAACAATTAGATAATCGGTAAATAAAATCTGCTTTTTGTTCAACGTCTGTAATGTGTTTGGAGAGGTTGGTCAGTATTCAATATTAATAACGATCATTGTTATTTAAAATTAAAGGTAAAGATAAAAGGTTCCCCTTGCATATAGGTGCTAGTCGTTCCCGACTCTAGGGGGCGGTGCTCATCTCCCTTTCAAAGCCGAAGAGCCAGCACTGTCCGAAGACGTCTCCGTGGTCATGTGGCCGGCATGACTCAATGCCAAAGGCGCCCGGAACGCTGTTCCCTTCCCACCAAAGGTGGTCCCTATTTTTCTACTTGCATTTTTTACCTGCTTTCGAACTGCTAGGTTGGCAGAAGCTGGGATAAGTAACGGGAGCTCACCCCGTTACGCGGCACTAGGGATTCGAACCGCTGAACTTGACAAGCTCAGCGTCTTAGCCATTGAGCCACTGCATCCCATTTATTTTATTAGGCAGAAAGAAACCTGAGAAAATATCAGAGTGTTATTCCGCCCCCCCCCCCCCCCCGTTTTAAAGGCGGGGGAGAGTGATGGACGAGAGACCACCGCAAGAAAGAAAAGGTTTCCGATCAATTGTCTGTTGGCTTCACCTGACTGTGGGCTAGACTGCCTCTGAAATTGGAGGCTCCATTTTAAAATGTTAGCATGAATGCAAAATCTGAATGGTTGTCATATTCATAACAGATCTGAACCCAGCCAGTTGGCCACACCCACTCAGTTGGCCACACCCACCGAGTCGGCCACACCCACCGAGTCCCCCCCCCGAGGTTAACCACAGCCCTAATGCGCCCCTCAATAAAATTGAGTTTGACACCCGTTCTAAAAGAATGCAAAGGACCGGCTGTCTGCAAGGAATATAAATCTTCCTATCCGCCACCATTCAGTCAGAACTGAGGAAGCTTCTTGGATGAGAAGCGAAACGACTTCAAAGCCCAGTTGCCTTTAAAAAAAAAAAAAGCACTTTTGGGACTTTTCGGAAATGCTGCCTAATGCTCACACAACTCAAAATGTCATGCAGAAGGCAGAACAGTCATTATCTAGCTAAGGAATTGCTGTTATGGATGGATTCATTTGATCGTCGCTGCTTTTTAATTGTTGGATTTTATTTACGATGGCCGCCTTTTAATTGTTGGATTTTATTTATTCTGAAACGGATCCGCCGTCCATCTCAACCGCGCTTTGGCGTCACAAAGGAAAATCTAGATACTGAGAAGGTTTTGAAAAAAATAGTTCAGCTACACAGACAAGTGTGTAAACTGTCCAATTTTGTTTTTAATAATCTTTTCCCCCCTTCTATTAAAACTTTATCGTCGTGTGGAAGCCGTGAATTACCGAGCCCTGTCTAAAACCCTGCTTTCTTTAATAATGTTACTTATTCACCATCCTTTCCGTGCGCCAATATATCGGTCTGATTTATAGTCTTATTAATGTTTCAGCATTCTCCCGGAAGGATTAACCTGTTACAAAAGACGGCATTAAGGACCGAGTTCTAATTCTCGTAAGGCAGTTGGTGGGTTTGCATTTTGATGGCGAAGCTTGTAATATTGGGGATTTTTCCCTCCCCACCTTCTTTTCTTTTTAGAAATCAATTTTGTATGTAATGTTGTTCGGTCCAATGGCTCTGAAAAAGTAATAAGCTTTGGAAAATATCTCTTTTTCACACCACAGGAATTGTCGGAAGTAAATAAAGAAATAAGCAAATATATAGAGGCAGAAAAACAGCTAGCACACTCAGGTTGCTGCCTTCCTAAAACGATTTTTGCACATGCTGGGCCTTGATTCTGATTTAAATAGGCAGGACAAGTGGTGAAATCCTGCCGGTTCTGTCCGGCTCGCACGAACTGGTAGCGGCGCATGGTTCGGTGAATTGGTAGTGGTGACAGCATGAGGCTCCGCCCACCTGCCCAGACATCATTACTTCCTGGTTTTTGACCCTGTCATAACCCTGCGCAAAGGGTCAAAAAGTGGATGTGACGATGGCGGTGCGCGCACTGCCGAACTGGTAGGGAAGATAAGTCGATTTCACCCTTGGGCAGGATTTATTCAACACATTAAAACAGAGTGGAATCTCCAGTGCTAGTGGCAGTTATCCAGTCAAGTGCATGATAAAAGGATAATATGCTGACTTGACAGCCGGAAGGAATTTTTAAAATGTATTGGAACAAGGAGATTTCCAGATACCTACAGAGTGTTGTGGCCCGTCAGCGGCCTGTGCAGCTAGTAGCTGAGTCTGACAGCGAGGAGGCATATGTAGAGGCAGTCCTGGACTTACAACTGTTTGTTTAGGGAATGTTTTTGAAAGCACAAGTGCACTGAAATAAGTGAGCCATACATGATCTTCATTTGTGACCTTCCCAGCCAGCATCTAACACACAAAGTCGGAATTCGCTTAATGGCAGTGTATGGTAATTCACTTAACCACTGCAACAATTCATTAACCATAACAAAAATAGCAATAGCCCTTAGACTTATATACTGCTTCACAGTGCTTCACAGCCCTCTCTAAGTGGTTTATGGAGTTAGCCTCTTGCCCCCAACAATCTGGGTCCTCATTTTACCGACCTCGGAAGGGCGGAAAGCGGAGTCAACTTTGAGTCGGTCAGGATCGAACTTCCTGGCTGTGGGCAGAGTCAGCCTGCAATACCGCATTCTAACCACTGCGCCACCAGGGCTCTTAAAAGATTGTAAAATGGGGTGTCATCATTCACTGAACAACCGCCTTACTTAGAAGAGGAAACTGCGGTCCCAATTATGGCAGTACGTCGAGGCCTACATGTGCAAGGCTTCGGTGAGATAGCAATGAAAATAATTCAGATTTAGTTTCAGCCATGACCTTACAACACCTAGCCCAGAAAATACCAAACTCAAAAGAAAATACTCAGGGGTGACAAATTACACCCAACCAGTTAGGAGTGGGCTTCAAAAAATTTAGCAAGGCGTTCTCTGCCCGGTTGCAGGATGGGCTTGGCCATGGTGGGTGTGGCCTAGTGGGCCTCCTGCAACAAGGTGGAGGGGGGGTGTTTTTGCACTCCCCGGGCTCGGGAGGCTTTCCTCGAGCCTCTGGGAGGGTGAAAACGGCCTCCCCAGGCTCCAGCGGCCTTCTGGAGGCCAGAAACGGGCCTGTTTCTAGCCTTCCTGAACTTCTGGTAGGCCCGTTTTTCTCCCTCCCCGAGCCTCCGTGCACGTTCTGCACTTACCTGCATCCAAAATGGGCTGTGTGGGGACCCCTGGGAGGGATTGGGGGGTGAGGCAAGCCAGGAGTGGGATTTGGGGGTTCTCCGTACTGCACAGAATCGTCAAGATTGAGGGTGGAATTTCACATTTAAAAAGGATGTTGCTTCCATTTTTAAAAAATCGAGCCTTTTTGGTGCCTGGGGAACAAAACACGTGACTCCGCGGTCAGGAAAATGCTACCCAGGAACTAAAATGTTTTTTGAAGCCAATTTTTTTTTTTTTGAAACCAAATGCAAAAACAGACCCCAGGATGAGTTTCGGGGTGAAATTCCACGTCTAAAAATGGTGTTGCTTCCACTTTATAAAATTCGAGCCTTTTTGGTGCCTGAGAAAGAAAACGTGTGACTCCACGGTCAGGAAAATGCTGCCCAGGAAGCAAAATGTTTTTGGAAGTCAATTTTTTTTCTTTAAAATCAAAAGCAAATATGGACCCCAGGATGAGTTTCGGGATGAAATTCCATGTCTAAAAATGGTGTTGCTTCCACTTTTTAAAAATCGAGCCTTTTTGGTGCCTGAGGAAGAAAACACGTGACTCCGCGGTCAGGAAAATACTGCCCAGGAAGCAAAATGTTTTTCGAAGTCAATTTTTTTTCTTTCAAGACAAAACCAAATATGGACCCCAGGATGAGTTTCAGGATGAAATTCCATGTCTAAAAATGGTGTTGCTTCCACTTTTTAAAAATCGAGGCTTTTTGTTGCCTGGGGAAGAAAACGCTTGACTCGGCGGTCAGGAAAATGCTGCCCAGGAACCAAAATGTTTTTTGAAGCCATTTTTTTTTCTTTAAAACCAAAAGCAAATATGGACCCCAGGATGAGTTTTGGGATGAAATTCCATGTCTAAAAATGGTGTGGTTTCCACTTTTTAAAAATCAAGCCTTTTTGGTGCCTGGGGAAGAAAACGCGTGATGCCGCGGTCAGAAAAAAAGCAGATCAGGAGCAAAAAAATTTTTTTTGACTTAAATGTAAAAGTGGATGCTAGGATGAGTTTCGGGGTGGAATTCCATGCTTAAAAATGTTATTATTAGCTGTTTTTAAAAAAACTAACTTAGCAACGTCCACCTTGGGGGATTTCTAATTTCCTAATGCACAAAATTCAGAATTTAATAGCAGAAAGATTCCATCTAATACAATTTGTGTGCGACACTGTGTGTGTTTAAGCAAGCGCCAGTGAAAATTGGTCTTTTGGTCTGAGCAAACTTCCCCACCTCCCACCCGACACCCCACACACATACACACACTTATCTTTAGAAACGCACAATGGCATGGATTTCATAGTTCAATAGCTTGTAGCCTTTTGTTCCTTCCAGCCTTTAATAGAATGATGTGAGGTGCCAGGTGAATAGAAAAAGTCACGAAGACACTAATTATGGAGAGAATAGAAAAATCAGGGAACTGTTCCTTTTGCTTTTTTTTCTTCTTCTTCTTTGTTTAATTTGTAGCACGTAATGAGAATTGAATGGCCCTCCTTCGGGAAGGGCAAGTGGGAGATGGAACTGGGTAACATTCAGTGGTGAAATGTAAAATTTGTTACTACCGGTTCTGTGGGCGTGGCTTGGTGGTGGGAGGGTAATGTGATTGGGTGGGCGTGGCCACCTTTTTTTTTTTTTTTTACTTTTAAAAACATTTTTTCTACAACCTCTTCGGGCGAAGAGGTTGTAAAAAATGCTTTTAAAAGCCTCTGCCGATCAGGCAACTCAGCTGGGATTGTCAGAGCCTTTTAAAAGCATTTTTTCTGCAACCTCTTCGGGTGAAGAGGTTGCAGAAAAAATGCTTTTAAAAGCCTCTGATGATCCCAGCTGAGTTGCCTGATTGGCAGAGGCTTTTTTTATTTTTAAAAGCCACTGAGGATCCCAGCTGAGTTGCCTGATTGGCAGAGGCTTTTTTTTTTTTTTTACTTTTAAAAGCATTTTTTCAGCCAACGGGGTTATAGAAAAATGCTTTTAAAAATTAAAAATAAGCCTCTGATGATTGCACGGCTGGGAGCATTTCACCCCTGGTAACATTGCGATTTTACAGAAGGGGAATAAACTATGAGTGTAGCGATTACTCCTGTTGGAAGGAAAATCCATCTGGGTCACTTCCAAGCTGGGAGAAAGACCCTGGAAACATGGAGGCTGATTGGAAAGATGGTTTCGTGATGAAGCAGAACCACATGTGATTCTGCTGGGCAGCTGACAAAATAGAATTGAGAGTGGGTGGGTTTTTATACCTTCTTTGGGCTTTGTAGTTGAGCTTCCTGTTCCTGTGCAAGAACATGTCCTTTAATGTGCTATTGGCTGTTGTCAGATTCCTATGGGGGTCATGTAGGGCAGAGGTGATATTCATCAGGTTCTGGAGAACCGGTAGCAGAAATTTTGAGTAGTTCGGGAGAACCGGCAAATACCACCTCTGGCTGGCACCAGAGTAGGATAGGAATGGGGATTTTGCAGTATCCTTCCCCTGGAGTGGGGTGGAAATGGGGATTTTGCAATATCCTTCCCCAATGAGTGGGGTGGGGATGGGGATTTTGCAGTATCCTTGTCCTGGAGTAGGGTGGGGATGGGGATTTTCCAGTATCCTTCTCCTGGAGTGGGGAAGGAATGGGGATTTTGCAGTATCCTTACCCCAGGAGTAGGGAAGGAATGGGGATTTTGCAATATCCTTCCCCCAGGAGTGGGGTGGGAATGGGGATTTTGCAGCATCCTTCCCCTGCCACGCCCACTAAGTCACGCCCACCAATCCACACCACCCCCACCAAGCTACGCCCACAGAACCGGTAGTAAAAAAATTGAATTCCACCACTGGCTAAAACATATGAAGAATGGCTACAGGTTTCGGGTTTGACTAGTCTTAAGGAAAGAAGGACTAGGGGAGACATGATAGCAGTGTTCCAGTATCTCAGGGGCTGCCCCAAAGAAGAGGGAGTCAAGCTATTCTCCAAAGCACCTGAGGGTAGGACAAGAAGCAATGGGTGGAAATTAATCAAGGAGAGAAGCAACCTGGAATTAAGGAGAAAGTTCCTAACAGTGAGGACAATTAACCAATGGAACAGCTTGCCACCAGAAATCGTGGATGCTCCATCACTGGAGGTTTTTAAGAAGAGTCCAGACAGTCACTTGTCTGAAATGGTATGGGATCTCCAGCTTGAGCAGGGGGCTGGACTAGAAGACCTCCAAGGTCCCTTCCAGCTCAGTCTGATTCGGAGTTATCCTTGTGTGGTCCTTGTTGCTCCCTTGTTTTCCCACCATTTCAAACCCAATTCCTTGTGCCTAACATCCTTCTTTCACACTTACTGGAACTGATGCTCATCAATTTTTAGATGACTTAGCATAGAGGGCATGGGATTAAATTAAATCACCCACTGATTGCTCTACTTTGAACGGTTTTGATTGAGCTCCCATCAGCGAGACGAAAGCAAGCAACAGATCCGAGACTCTCTTCATTTAAGCTTTACGAGAAAAAGTAGAAATTAGCTCATCGGAGACCACGTTTTCCATCTCGTCTACCACGGTAAGGCCGGCAACCATCTTACCGAGCTCGCCAATCGTTCGGGCCTATTAAAATGCACATGCAGGAAAGAAGAGTCTGACTCAGTCCAAACCCATTCAATTCACCCGATCAATTTGACCCTTGGAATCGGTCCAAATCAATTCCAAATATTGACTATCCACCTTTGGCTCGGTGCTGTTCCTTGAGGAATTGGCATACCGTGTGCACACTGCAAGCGAGTTGATGCATGACTGCTGGCTGCCTGAATCTGCTGGCTGTCAACCAAGAGGGCTGTTTTTAAAAGCTGGACTTTCCAAACTTTGCAACATGTGTGCACTTATGAAGCATTATCGGTCAATCAGAATAGGGTTGGAGGAGACCTTGGAGGTCTTCTAGTCCAACCCTCTGCTCAATCAGGAGACCCTATACCAGGGGTGGCAAACTCAAGACCCCCGTGGGCCATACCTGGCCCATAGGATGCTTAGATCTGGCCCTGGAAACAGTGAAGGACTGGCCCATGGTGTGTCTGCCAGTGAAAACGGAGCTTGGGGGGGGCCGCATGAGGGTCCTCCCAAGCTCCGTTTTCGGTGCCAGAGGGTTGCAGGAGGCCGTCGCAGCTGAAAACGGAGCTCAGGAGCCTGTTTTCTCCAGCAGAGCCAGGGGTGGGCTGCTGGGGGTTCAGAAGAATCTCTAGCTAAGATTCTGTGCAGTTCGGAGAATCCCCAAATCCCACTCCTGGCTGGCCCCGCCCCACCCTCCCAGGAGTCCCCACACAGCCCATTTTGGATGCAGGTAAGTGCAGGGCATGCACGGAGGCTCAGGGAGGGTGAACAATGGGCCTACTGGAAGTTTGGGAAGGGCCTCTGGAACCTGGGGAGGCCATTTTCACCCTCCGGAGGTTCAAGGAAAGCGTCCGAAGCCCGGGGAGGGCAAAAACAACCTCCCCCACCTGCTGTGGTGCAGGAGGCTGACTAGGCCACGCCCACCATGGTCACACCCACCCAGCAACCAGGCAGAGAACCCCTTGCTAAAATTTTCGAAGCCCACCCTTGGGCAGAGCACTCGGACTTCCACAGCGGCCCCTGACAGAAGTGACGTCAAGCTGGCCATGCCCACCCTGGCCACATCCACTCCACCACTACCCCTGAGGTCAAACACAACCCTGATGCAGCCTTCAATGAAATCAAGTTTGACACCCCTTCCCTATACCATTTCAGACAGGTGGCTGTCCACCTGCCTCTTGAAAACCTCCAGTGATGAAGCACCTACAACTTCTACAGGCAAGTTATTCCGCTGGTGAATTGTTCCCACTGGTTGGAAGTTCCTCCTTAATTCTAGGTTGATTAGTTTCCATCCATTGTTTCTTATCTTGCCTTCTGGTGCTTTAGAAAATAAGTTGACACCCCCTCTTCTTTGTGGCAGCCCCTCGAATACTGGAATACTGCTGTCATGTCACCCCTAGTCAGTGGTGAAATCCAAATTTTTTTACTACCGGTTCTGTGGGCGTGGCTTGTTGGGTGTGGTATGGCTTGGTGGGTGTGGCAGGGGAGGATACTGCAAAATCTCCATTCCCTCCCCACTCCTGGGGGAAGGCTATTGCAAAATCCCCATTCCCTCCCCACTCCTGGGGAAGGAAATTGCAAAATCTCCATTCCCACCCCACTCTGGGGCCAGCCAGAGGTGGTATTTGCCAGTTCTCCAAACTACTCAAAATTGCCACTACCGGTTCGCCAGAACCGGTCAGAACCTGCTGGATTTCACCCCTGCCTGTAGTCCTTCTTTTCTCTAGACTAGCCGTACCCAATTCCTGCAACTGTTCTTCATATGTTTTAGTCTCCAAGCCTTTAATCATCTTAGTTGTTCTACTCTCCACTTTTTTCCCCGAAGTCTCAACATTTTCCTTGTAATGTGGTGAATCCAAAACGGGATGCAGTATTCCAAGTATCGCCTTTACTAAGGCTTTTATAAAGCGGTACTAATACTTCATGTGGCTTTGATTCCATGCCTCCTTATGATGTCTTCAAGCGGATATGTAAATCACATCTTTGGTTATACAGGCTGATGATAGCAACATGATATCTAACATGCTACTCTACAAAAGTACAACTTTGTCCCTCGTTGACTCAAAACCCAATAAAGGATGTCAAGATTCAAACTCTGAAGATCAGCCGTTGGCCGTACAATGATTAAGCTCTCTTGTGGCTAACCTTTTATGCAAATTTCTGTTTCATGCATTGGAATAAGTTAACCACGCTTCACTGCCTCAATAAGGTGAAAGACGGTTCATTAATTAATGTGGTTACAGACACAATGTGGTTAGTTTCACTTAACATTCCCTGTGCCTGGTGGAAAATAAAGTAGAATGTAGACCTGTAGGAAATTCCTCAGGGATTTAGCGGTCTCGGATGAGAATCCTGAATGTAAGAATCTTTTTAACAATGCATAGAGGAGCGTGGATGGAGAAGTGACATCACGCATGAGGTGACACCATCATATGCGATGGGATGCATACCTGGAGGAGCAGTGGGAGAAGAGTTTTGTCCAGGGTTTCCAACCAAGGCCATTTCCAACAGAGTGTAGAGTTCAGTTTTCGGGGGGGGACTTGCATTCCTACTGTCGTAAAGGCAGAAAGAAACGGTAGAGTCTCGAAGCTGGGAATTGCTCAACGAAAGACTAACCAAGGTAAAGAGCTGCCTTATACAGTAGCAGCCAAAATTGTGGAAACCTTTTGGGAAAAGTGTATTTTTTGAGGTTTGATGGCTAATAACACCACATTTTTATTTATTTTTTTGAGTTTCAATCAAAAAAGGCCTGGGAATAGCCCAGACCTTAACCCAATTGAAAATCTATAGAGCCGACTAAAGAAACTTGTTAAGTCAGAAGGGACCCAGCAATAAAACCCAGTTAATAGAAGCCATCCTTCAATCTTGGTTTCACATTATAACAGCTGCAGAACTCAAAGACTTGGCTCACTCCATGGGAAGACGTTGTAAGGCTGTAATTCATGCAAAAGGTTACCCAACTCAATATTCACTGACATGGTGATCATTTTTGCATGTCTCGTATTTTTCTACGTGTTTCACTTTTCTTCTTTAGACTGTCACTGCTATTCTAATAGCAAGTCCTTCATAAAAGTCATTGCATTACGTTCTTGATTAAATTATCTTTCCACGGATATATAATTTTATGGTACTACTCCAAAAAAAAAAAAAAAAAAAAAAAAGTGGTGTCATTAGCCAAGTTTTAGAAAATACTTTTCCCCAAAAGATTTCCACAATCTTGGCCACTACTGTAGGTGAGAGGGCCTGTATATGAATTTAATAAATGAAATAAAAATAAGGTATCGATCGAGGGGCTTTTTCAAAACACGCCAAACCAACTAATCAACTCTTGTAACCGTGTTTGCTTTCTCCTCTTAAAAAAAAAAAGGAGGACTAGAACCTTGAGCTGTTTTCAATCCCAGGATCCCGAATCCTTCAAATGCCTCTCTTCCGCCCTCTGCTGGACGCGGAGGGGAAAAGCAGAGGGAGCATTCTTAACTCTGCCCCACAGGTGATCAGGATCGGAAGATCATCAGCGGACTCACTGTTTTGACAGTCTGTCAGGTTGTACGCCGGAGCCGCCGGGAGGGTCTCGTTCTCACATTTCACACAGGCGCTGCTGCCGTCTTCGTTCCACCGCCTGTAGCAGCCTGCGTGGTATGAGGACAGGAGAGTGAGGAGAAGGAAGGAAGGAAGGAAGGAAGGAAAAAATGAATTGGAAATAAGGAAGGAGGAATAGATGGATGGAAGGGAGGGAGGGAGGGATAGATGGAAGGAAGGAAGTATTGGAAGGAGGGATAGATGGAAGGGAGGGAGGGAAGGAAGGAAGGAAGGAATTGGAAATAAGGAAGGACGGATGATGGAGGGAGGGAAGGAAGAAATGAAGGAAAAAAAATGAATTGGAAATAAGGAAGGAGGGACAGATGGAAGGGAGGGAGAGATAGATACAAGGAAGGAAGGAAGGAAGGAAGGAAGGAAGGAAGGAAGGAAGGAAAAAATGAATTGAAAATAAGGAAAGAGGGATAGATGGAAGGGAGGGAGAGATAGATACAAGGAAGGAAGGAAGGAAGGAAGGAAGGAAGGAAGGAAGGAAGGAAAAATGAATTGGAAATAAGGAAAGAAGGATGGAAGGGAGGGAGGGAGAGATAGATAGATACAAGGAAGGAAGGAAGGAATTGGAAATAAGGAAGGACGGATGAGGGAGGGAGGGAAGGAAGGAAGAAATGAAGGAAAAAATTAATTGGAAATAAGGAAGGAGGGACAGATGGAAGGAAGGAAGGAAAAATGAATTGGAAATAAGGAAAGAGGAATAGATGGAAGGGAGGGAGAGATAGATACAAGGAAGGAAGGAAGGAAAGAAAGAAAAATGAATTGGAAATAAGGAAAGAGGGATAGATGGAAGGAAGGGAGGGAGAGATAGATACAAGGAAGGAAGGAAGGAATTGGAAATAAGGAAGGACGGATGAGGGAGGGAGGGAAGAAATGAAAGAAAAAATGAATTGGAAATAAGGAAGGAGGGATAGATGAAGGGTGGGAGGGAGGGATAGAGAGAAGGAAGGAAGGAAGGAAGAAATGAATTGGAAATAAGGAAGGATGAGGGGGAGGGAGGGAAGGAAGGAAGGAAGGAAGGAAAAATGAATTGGAAATAAGGAAGGAGGGATAGATGGGAGGGAGGGATAGATGGAAGGAAGGAAGGAATTGGAAATAAGGAAGGATGGATGAGGGAGGGAGGGAGGGATGGAAGGAAGGAAGGAAGGAACACACACAGGCCTCCCCCTTCACCCCCAACTGAGCATCAATATTCTTTCATCTCCCCTCGTGCTGAAAATCAGCACTGCAATTTTATTGTAGTTTAGGAGAAACTTAAAGTGGCAGAAATAAGCCCCGGCACAGATTTTGGACAGCATTTAAAAAAAAAAGAAAAGAAAGGAAAACAGAGAAAGTTCTCTTTTCCCCCCCTCCCTCTCTCTTTTTGATAAGTTAACCTTTGCAAGATACACAACATTAAAATGTTGACTTTGGGTTGTAAACGCCAGGTCCCTCGGCAAGATGGACAGCGCATAAATTTAACGAAGAAACAAAATATTTGTTTCCTTACCGCATTAAGGCGGTAAGCGAGAAAGAGAAGGAGAAACGTGCTACTCTTTAGCTTTTAAGTCAACAGGAGTTGGCCATTTTGGAACAATGAAGGAGGAAGGGGCAAAAAACCCCACAGGAGCATACTGCCGAAAATGATCACTTGATTAATTTCAATCTTGACCCCAGGAGGGATTTTTTAAAAAAAGTGGGAGGAAGCTCAAACAAATTAACGGGATAAGATTTTCACAATGATTAAGTGGGCGGAAGGCTTAAAAGCTGCCGCTGGAAAGGAGATCACAGAGAAAACCATCCAACCTCGGGATCGGCTTCTCCGAATGTGAAAATGCTGCTTTCTTTGCAGGCCCAAAACCAGGCTGCTGGGGGTTCGAGAGAACCTCTAGCTAAGATTCTGTGCACTTCGGAGAACCCCCAAATCTCACTCCTGGCTGGCCCCGCCCTGTCCGCCCCACCCCTCCCCTCCCAGGAGTTCCCACGCGGCCCGTTTTGGATGCAGGTAAACGCAGGGCACGTGTGGAAGCTCGGGGAGGGCGAAAAATGGGCCTACCGGAAGTTTGGGCCTCCGGAGCCTGGGAAGACCGTTTTCGCCCTCCCGGAGGCTTGGGAAAAGCCTCTGGAGCCTGGGGAGGGCAAAAATGCCTCCCGCCACCGCCGTGGTGCAGGAGGCAGACTAGGCCACGCCCACCCAGCAACCGGGCAGATTTTTGAAGCCCACCCCTGTAACTGCCTACCTGGAGTGCACTGGCTGTTGGCGAGACAGGTGCTATTGGCTTCCATCGTATCGACGCAGCATTCTGCATCCGATTCCTAGTGTATGGAGAAAAAAAACAACAAACAAACAAACAAAAAACACACACACACAATTTTTTTTCCAAAATTCATTTGCTTAGAACTCCGTTTTGTAATCTCTCGCCCCCGCGTGAACACCAAACCGCAATGCAATCGCCCTTACGTGGCCCCACCTCGTCCGAAGCACCAAAATAAATAGCAGGAGAGAGGAGAGATCACGACTGTGGCTGGGGAGAATGAAAACGACATCTGGGTTCAGTTCGAAGCAGGGAGAAAAACACTGGCAACATGGAGGCTGATTGGAAAGATGGTTTAATGGCGAAGCACATGGTCCTGGTGCAAGTGACCACACATGGAGTTGAGAGTGAGGGTTACTTATACCCTCTTTTGGGCTTTGCACTTGAGCTTCCTGTTCCTGTGGCAAGGGCATGTATTCTATTAGCTGTTGCAGGGGTCATAGAAGGAACGCGATGGCCCAGTGGCTAAGACGCTGAGCTTGTCGATCGAAAGGTCGGCAGTTCAGCGGTTCGAATCCCTAGTGCCGCGTAACAGGGTGAGCTCCCGTGAGTTGCCCCAGCTTTTGCCAACCTAGCAGTTCGAAAGCACATTAAAAAATGCAAGTAGAAAAAATAGGGACCGCCTTTGGTGGGAAGGGAACAGCGTTCTGTGCGCCTTTGGCATTGAGTCATGCTGGCCACATGACCATGGAGGAGTCTTCGGACAGCGCTGGCTCTTCGGCTTTGAAACGGAGATGAGCACCGCCCCCTAGAGTCGGGAACGACTAGCACGCATGTGCGGGGGAACCTTTACCTTTACTTTTAGGGGTCATTCTGTAGGTTGTCCGAGTCCCAGGTTAATCACTGCAGTTGTTAAGTTAGTAACACGGTTATTAAGCGAATCTGACTTCTCCATTGACTTTACTTGTCAGGTCGCAAAAGAGGATTACGTGACCCCGGGACAGTGCAACCGTCATAAATACGAATCAGTTGCCAAGTGTCCAAATGTTGATCCCGTGATCATGGGGGTACTACAACGGTGGTGTGAAAACGGTCGTAAGTCATTTTCTCCAGTGTCGTCGTAACTGAACGGTCACTAAATGAATTGTTGTAAGTCGAGGACAACCTGTAGACCATATTTCTCGGACTAAAGCATTTAAAAATCCCCAAATGCAGCTCTCATCTCTCCAGCTAAAAACTCATCCATGTATAAATAAATATTGGATTCAATTCAAGGTCTGCTAAAAGTGTCTGCTAACACTAAGAGTGTTTAAGAAGAGGTTGGATAACCCTTTGTCTGAAGTGGCGTAGGGTTTCCTGCCTAAGCAGGGGGTTGGACTAGAAGACCTCCAAGGTCCCTTCCAACTCTTGTTATCCTATAATTCTATAAGGTGGGAGGAATCTCTGCAGGAGGGGGAAAAAAACGGGGTGCAAATCTCAAGGTCATCCCCTCCCGGCTTTTTTCCAGACCCCGGATCGGCTGATGCATTTGATAAATCAATAAATAAATTTTCCGCCAGAGCGAAAACCCATCCAGTCTCCATCTTGAACTGTCGGTGGTTTCCTTTTGACTCCCTGCCCAGAGTCATTTGGCTGGACGCCATCCCAGCCAGCTCGCCACGAAACGTTTAAAAAGCACATTTTCTGTTCCCGCAAAATATTCCGCGCCGGGCTCTCCGCGTTCCTCTGGTAGTTCCATTTAGGAAAGCTGCTGTTTTATTTACCATCTGGAGCCCAATTTCCCACAGGAGAACACGGTGGTCTCGCCTTGTATGTGAGGTTTGCGGCTTGGCCGGGCTCCAAGCCCAAAGATTGGTGGGATCGATTCGGAAAAGCAGCCCTTTTAAATGAGTTGTCAAGAACACGACCGCCCTGCGATCTCCAGCCAAGCTTTTCACGTAGACTTATTGTCTTCCTGCCAAGCTTTGGTCGCTCGGATGTTTTAAAGCCTGCTGATCTTGAGCTGTGATTTTTCTTCTTCTGGAAGTTGTAGCATGCCGTACGGCCCGCGGGCTCTGGAATTGATCGATGGTGCAGACAAAAGAATAATTCAACCCGGGCGCGGCGCTGGGTTCGGGATTTCACAGCGGAGGGAGATGAAGATATACTGGCCTTTCCCAAGATAAACATGGGAAAAACTTGACATGAAGAAGACAGACAGTTCTCGAATGTACAACAGTTCATTTAGTGACCGTTTGCAGTTACGACGGCCGACAGGAAACCTCTGACAGTTCAAGAGGGAGACTGGATGGGTTTTTGCTCCGGTGGGAAAATTAGTTTATTGATTTGTCAAATGCCGGAAGGGGCTGACTTTGAGATTTGCACCCCGATTTTTCCCCCCTCCAGCAGAGATTCCTCCCACTTTATAGAATTATAGAATAACAGAGTCGGAAGGGACCTTGGAGGTCTTCTAGTCCAACCCCCTGCTTAGGCAGGAAACCCTATGCCACTTCAGACAAATGATTGTCTAATCTCTTCTTAAAAACTTCCAGTGTCAGCAGACATCTTAGCAGACATTGAATTGAATCCAATATTTATTTATACATGGATGCAGAGGTGGTATTCAGCCGGTTCGTACCAATCCGGGGGAACAGGTAGCAGCCTGCCCGGACGTAATGCCATCCTATTTAGCCACGATTTTTAGGCCGGGCGCATCCATGAATGGCGCACGCGCAAAGCGAGCATGCGCACGCGGGGCGAACCAGTGGTAAGAATATGTGGAACCCACCGCTGCATGGATGAGTTTTTAGCCGGAGAGATGAAAGATGCATTTGGGGGATGTTTAAATGCTTTAGTCCCAGAAATATGGTTTACAGGTAATCCTCAACTTACAACAGCTCGTTTGGGGACCGTTCGAAGTTACAATGGCCCTGGGAAAAGTGACTTATGACCGTTTTTCACACTTACGACCAATTGCAATGGGAATTGCAATCCTCCAAATCTGGACGGCTTTGAACTGGGGAGTTCAAAGGTTGCTGGTGATCGTATTTGGAGATGGATGGATGAATGGATGGGGCAGAGGGAGAAAAAAAAGTAGCTCTACCAGGCCAGGAAATTCTGACAAGGAAAGAAATCTTTTCTTGTCTTTTTAGAGGGGGAAAAAAAATGAGAGCAAGTACTGTTCAGAACAGACTGTAAGTTAGCGGCTTTGGGAATTCTTGCCTCGAACAGAAATCTTAGCTGCCCTGATTTGGAGATGCTCTAAATCAAGATTAATGCAGTGAGTCACCTACGAGCAGTTGGAAGGGATGAAAAGTAAGAAGAACATATAGTTCCACCTTTGTAAATCATACTTGGTGTCAGCACTTCAAGCTGCATTTACTTTAGTGCTGACATAAGAAGAAGAAGCAGAGGCGTCTGGAAAGGGACGTTTGACTTTTCACCTACTTATTTTCCCTGGAGATAATATCCCCTAGGAAATGGGATGGGAGGGGGGAAATTCCTTTGAGCTGGAGCAGTAGTTTAGGGGTAGAGTGACTTGGAAGATGGCCAATGAGTGCAGAGGAGTGGGGAAAGGAAAGGGAGGGTTTTGGGTCAGGAAGTCAGTGTTGGCTACGATGGAATCGGAGTTAGAATGTCGTGCTTAATAAATGGGAGTTTTTCATCAAAGACTTTGTTTGAAATGCAATTTATTTGAGACGACCTCGAAACCTGAGACTTGGAGGGATTAAGTCAGGCTTTGTCCGTGTGGAACAGTGTTTTTCAACTTTGGCAACTTGGAGATGTGTGGACTTCAACTCCCAGAATTCCCCAGCCAGCCATGATTGATTGATTGATTGATTAAAATAATGCTGTACATAAGAGTCTCCTTCTTGAGCAGGGGGTTGGACAAGAAAACCCCCAGTCCGGAAGTTGGCAAATGGGCTGTATCTGGGCCGTTTTCACCCTCCCCAGACTCCTAGAAAGGCTCTGGAGGCTGGGGAGAGAGAAAAACGGGCCTTCCCCACCAATCCCCGAGGTCCTCCAGAGGCAGGAAACAGCCTGTTTCCCTACTTCTGGTGGGAACAGAAGGCCCGAAGATCAGCTGGAGCTGAGCTCGCGTGCCTGATATGTCTACGCGTGCCACAGGTGGCACGCGTGCCACAGATTCGCCATCACAGCCATATACTATTCCAGACAAATGGTTGTCCAATCTCTTCTTAAAAACCTCCAGTGATGGAACACTCACAACTTCTGGTGGCAAGCTGTTCCACTGGTTAATTGTCCTGTTAGGAAATTTCTCCTTAGTTCTAGGTTGCTTCTCTCCCCGATTGATTTTTCATCCATTGCTTAATTAGATTACATTACATTAGACACAGAGATGGTATTCAGCCGGTTCGTATCGGTTTGGGAGAACCGGCAGCGGCGACTGCGGGTGGGCCCGCCCCTGCCCACGCCGGCATTATGCCATCCTATTTAGCTACGTTTTCGAGGCTGGGCACATGTGTGGAAAACTGGGCGCACGTGTGGAAGGCAGGCGCGCAAAGCGAGCGTGTGCACAGCAAACCGGTGGTAAGAATTTGTGAATCCTGCCGCTGATTTAGACACGCTACCATGAAAAATCTGGTATGGAAATCCTTCTGAAACAAGGACCCGAGTTGTCTGGTGGATCAACAGAATATATCTTTAATTTACACTCCGGAAACAAATTCCTCTTTTATTCACAAAAAGGCGGCAGAGGTTTTTTACAGAAAACAGGTTTGTTTGGGGTTGTTGGGGGGTTTTTTTTGTTTAAAAACAGCGTTCTCAATCACAAATCCAGGCTGATCCGATCTACCGACTAATATCCTTTGGAGTGATCAGTAATCACAACTGGAAATCAGGATTAAAAGGCTGCGGTCTTCCAGAGCCACATCAGGGACACTCGCTGGATGAACAGATGGCTTCCCCTCGTAGCATCCTCAGAGTAAGGAAACAATGAATCTAATGTGGCTTGTTAGAGCCGTAACTTACCCCGGGAGTAGGGC
Organism: Pantherophis guttatus; assembly: GCF_029531705.1. The sequence continues at coordinate 841,507 of NW_026844057.1, forward strand.
CGTCAATGAATTCACGAGCCAATGAGCTGGCGGCGGTTATGCTACTTATACAATTCCTGTGTCCAGGTCCCGAGGTTCAGCGGCTAAATCTCAGCCTCTCCCTTTGATTTTTTTAATCCCTTCCTTTTGAGTATAGATTTCAGCCAGCGGCCACAAGCCATACCTACCAAGCTGTCAGTGGATTTGCTGGTGACTTCTGCTCCCAGCACAGTTAGAAGGAAGACGCAGGGAACCGCCATGTCTGAGATGGAGCAAAAGCCTACGAAGAAAAGAAAAGTATAGATAGATACGTAGATAGATAGATAGATAGATAGATAGATAGATAGATAGATATCCAATATTCAGAGTTTCCCCGCTGCAATTTTACTCCCTCTGGACCGCTAAATAGCAGTACAGAGGCAGAGCGGTAAGGATGTGTCTTGCCTGTCCTTGGGAATACAGATAGTTCTCGACTTACAACAGTTCATTTAGTGACCGTTCCAAGTTACAACGGCCCTGGGAAAAAGTGACTCATGACGTCTCACACTGACGACCATTGCAGCATTCCCCCTATGGCAGTGATGGGAGCACGCTCGTCAGGGCCGCGCTCCAGAAAAGCCCGACAATCAGTTGGCCAGCGCCCATGCGCACACCCGTTTTCAGCACTACCGGACGCGCGAAAGACAGCTGATCATCGTGCACGCATGCACACCAGAAACTCAGAAGACAAACAGGCAAGACCCTGCGTGCCAGGAGACATGGCTTCGCGTGCTACTTTGGGCACGTGTGCATCACAGCCCTATGGTCACGTGATTTGCATTCGGGTGCTTTGATCACCGATTCACGTCTATGACGGTCGCTGTGTCTCCCAGGGGGGAGGGTCACGCGATTCCCCTTTGGCGACCTTCTATCAAGCCAAGTGCACGGGGTAGCCAGATTCACTTAACAACCGTGTTCCTAATTTAAGAACGGCCGTGATTCAACTTAATCGACGTGGCAGGAAACGTCATAAAACGGGGCGAAACTCATTTAACGAATGTACCTATTGAACAATATAAATTTGGGCTCAAAAAAAATAAATAAATCAAAAACGGCCATATGTCGCGGGCTACCCTGTAATGGAAATGCTGTAATTTGGACAGGCTGGGGGAAATTGTCACCGCCAAAAGAGTCACAGCACATTTCTGCACCTGCTGACAGGTGTGCGCAGTTGCTAAGCAACCAGGAACCTTGTCGGTGGGTTCAAAAGACAGCCAATCAATGCCAGGCCCAGGATGAAAGGAATCGAGGTTGGAGATAGAATAGAATAACAACTTTATTGTCACTTTCAATGTACGCTAATCGGCATACGTTAAAGTGAAATTTTGTTGCATGCAGCTCTCCGAGGGTCACCATCTCCCATCATCATCATCGTCTAACGACCCCATAATCCCTTGCGGGGTAGAGTTTGGGCAACTGAATGGAACTAGCAGAGTGCTTACTGGCCGGATGCTCTTCCTGACGCCGATGCGGAGTTTAGTTCGGCAGATATATTTCTCATTGGGTCACCACCTCCGATATACACCACATAACATAACAGAATAAATAAATGAATACAGATAAATACAGAATTATATATATACCCTCGTATATTATATGTCCCCGATGGGAACTATGGTGACATGGCCCCCTCGGTGAGAAAATGGCGGAAACGAGTGGATCGATATAAAAAATGTGGATGCAGAAAGGAAGAACAGAGCATCAATAGCCAAGATGATGAGGGGACTGGAGGCTAAAACATATGAAGGAACCGTTGCAGGAACTGGGCCTGGCTAGTCTAGTGAAGAGAAGGACCAGGGGAGACAGGATAGCATCTTCCAGTATTTGAGGGGTTGCCCCAGAGAGGAGGAAGGGGGTCAAGCTATTTTCCAAAGCAAAAGGAAGGAGGGAGGGAGGGAGGGAAGGAGGGAGGGAAGGAAGGAAGGAAGGAAGGAAAGAAGGAAGGAAGGAAGGAAAGAAAGAAAAAAGGAAAGAGGAAGGAAGGTGGAAGGGAGGGAAAGAAAGAAAGAAAGACAGACAGAAAAAGAAAGAAAGAAAGAAAGAAAAGAAAGAAAGACAGACAAATAGACAGACATCTGAATAAACCATCGATGGACAGAAGACATGGCTAGTCTAGTGAAGAGAAGGACCAGGGGAGACAAGATAGCAGTCTTCCAATATTTGAGGGGCTGCCCCAGAGAGGAAGGGGGGTCAAGCTATTTTCCAAAGGAACTGAAGTTCAGACAAGGAATAATGGATGGAAACTGACCAAGGAGAGAGATTCAACCTGGAAATAAGGAGAAATTTTCTGACGGGGAGAACGATCAACCCATGGAACAGAAGTTGCCTTCAGAAGTTGTGGGAGCTTCATCACTGGAAGCTTTCAAGAAGAGACTGGACTGCCATCTGTCGGAAATGGTCTAGGGCAGTGGTCCCCAACCTTTTTATCGCCGCGGCCCGCTGAGCGCACGCAGGGGTGGGGCCACGGCCCAGGAGCCTTTGCGCAGGCCCATTGCGCACGGCCCAGGAGCCTTTGCGCAGGCCCATTGCGCACGGCCCAGGAGCCTTTGCGCTGAAGTGTTCCTGTCCCCCGGCCGCTGCGCGGCCCGGTGCCAGGTACTCCACGGCCCGGCACCGGTCCGCGGACCAGGGGTTGGGGACCACTGGTCTAGGGTCTCCTGCTCGGTCCCTTCCAACTCTGTTAATCTGCTAAATAGCTTCTTGCACCTCCATCCACACACAGCCTGGACATGCAAACGTAATAATAATAATAAGAAAATCTACTTTTACCAATTTTGTATGAATCAACCTTGGGAACATCCCAAGGAGGCAAAATTTCCCGGTTGGGATTAGTAGCTTTATACTGAAGTTTTATGAAAAGCAATTTTGAGAGGGCTGAAAAATCTTGGTTATTTGGGGCAAGTAGAAATCTCTCCCCCCACCAGATCTTCCGCCCCTCTCGCCTGCCTTAGCAACCAAAATGAAGGGACGTAAAATGAGTCACGACGCCTGATGAACTCCGAGAACGATAATAACTTTTATGAAGCCATTCGCGAGGCTGTATTAAGTTCTAATTTGGCATGCACAATTGGGAGAAAACTCCTAGCGCAAACATAAAAGGCAATTTTGATCAAATTAAAAGGGAGGAGGGCGGGCGGCTTAAAAAAAACAAAAAAAAAATTAAAATAAAAGCGAAAAGGAATCCGACGAAGTACACAAGAACAAATTGGCTTTTTTGATCTGCCCAAATTGGAAAAAAGATGCGCCTCCTTCAAGTGATAATTGAACGTCTTTTTCTCACCCATCTTTAGAAAATGAAGTATCTTTTTAATCTCCAAAAACAAAACAAAAAAACCCCCCTAAATACAACTTGCGAAGCACAGAGAGAGAAGGAATGAAAGCTTTTCGCATCCGTCAATTTCAACCGCAAACGGAGCTTAGTTGTTTTATTCCTGGGAATTTATCGCAACAGGAACCAAGCGAATGTATTAAGGGAGAGTGAAAAACTGATAGAAAATAAGACTATTTCTTCTCGCATCACAGACGCATCAAAGCTTTGTGGCCTGTGAAAGCTGAGGGGCTTGTAAGGCTTCCTATTATCGGGCGTTATCAAACTAAGAGGCATACAAATTTTCATTTTACAAGCCTGCCGGAGAATGAGAAAAAGGTCCTTGATAACAACCAATTGGCTTGGATTTATTTATTTTTTTAAAAAAAGTCAATCCTAGGATCAGAGGGCCACTAGCTCTGATCCGACTTACATCCGATCGCGACATGTCGGTTTAAATAGACGAGCATCTCTGTTTTAGGAGTCAACTGCTCACATCTGGCAGATTTTTTTTGCAAGAGGGTGTTGCGGAGCGGGGGGCAGACTCAAGACAGAGAGGAGGTTGGGGAGGAACATGGGCCAGTCCTGGAGTCTGGGGAGGGCTCTGACGAGGGCTCTGTGTCGGAGGCAGAGAGGGGGCCAGGGCCGTCTGACAGTTGTCAGCTGCCTTCGGAGTCGGACATCAGTGGGGCAGACGAACAGCTGGAGCCTGTTCCCAGTGTGAGCTGCCAGGAGAAGGGAACAGCTAAAGAACAAGGGTCGACTCAGGAGTAAAGCCACAGGTGGACAGTGAATGGCCCCTCCCAGAGGGAATAAAAGAGGAGTGAAAGGGGAGTTTGCAGGAGACAATTAGTTCACTTAATTGGTTCCTGACTCCTTGCCAAGTTTTGAAGATATCAGCCTGGCAGCTCTCCAAGCCAGTCTTCCAATATTTGAGGGGCTGCCACAGAGAGGAAGGGGGGTCAAGCTATTTTTCAAAGGAACTGAAATCCAGGCAAGGAATAATGGATGGAAACTGATCAAGGAGAGAGTCAATCTGGAAATAACTCTGTTAAATAGCTTTTTGCCCACCGTGATTTCTGCTACCGGTTCCGGTGAACCGGTCCGAACCGGCTGAATACCACCTCCGATGATGGCCTTTCTACAAACGTCTGTGTTTTGTCAATATCAGCGGGAAAAATTTAAAAATAACCTTCATTCCTTCCAGCTAGCCAAAAATCATTGAACTGAGCCACTGGCTGTTCAGTGGCCTGATGAATCCTTCTCCAAATCTGGAATTTAACCAGTCAGCTGTGACTGTCTTATTTGGGGACAAGATGGTTTATTTTTGAAACCCGGGTTTCTTTTCTTTTTAAACCAGCCAGGCTTGGCTGAAAAACGAGGAGGCCATCTCAAGGGAATTGGCGACCTACCAGTCTTATCCATCTTGCGCCGGCAGCTGTTAACACAGTGCCAAAAACGGATCTATCCTCCTTCTCGTTTAGAAAAGAGGAAAAACTGGAGCCCGACTAGAAAGATGGGGGTTAGTGAGATGGGTCACATCCCCACCCGCCCGGCTCGTTCGATCATGTCCTTATCAACCAGACAAGGATGATTTATGGAACGATTTTTCTCTGCTGCCACAAATTTGTAAGATGCTCGGAAGAACGTTTGCTCTCTTGGCTGCTGGGCTGGCATTTATCTGCCTTTACGGCCCAAGAATTGATCTGTCTCCTTTCAAGATTGAACTGCTGATGTTTTTATCCCGGCTAAGCCTATATTTCTTTCGCGCCTTCGAGGAGACGGACTCGCTTGGCAGAACGGCTGCCCGGCTTAGCGCAGGAGCGGAATTGAATGCTTTAGATGAACAGAGTTGGGAGGGACCTTGTAGGTCATCTAGTCCAACCCCGTCGCCCAACCAGGAGACCCTACACCATTTCCGTGTGTACGTGCGCGCTCCCTTTTCAGCACTCGGCGCGGAAAAGGTTCGCCATCATTGGGCTAGTATTTCACTTGCCACTAGTCAGTTTCGGGAAGATAGTATACGGCGAAATGAAAAGAGAACGCGCTTCGAATCCCAAACAAATCATCTTAACGTGCAAATTTATAAGTTAGACCGTTCGCGTCGACCCTTTTCTCTTTTTAATAGTCCCCCGAACCCACTGAATTGGCAACGAAGACGGGAAAATTATTCCAACCAAGTTTTCACAAAGGAGCCCACCGCTCCTGCCTCCGCGCTTCCCCCTGCCCCATCAGTGAAACCCACCCATTGGGCTTACATTCTCCGGCGCTGCTACTCCGCTGAGCTGCGTGCGAGCAGGGGTAAAGATTTCTTAATACTTTAACAGTTAAGCTGATTAAAGAGGCAAGGCGATCAAAGCAGGCTATTAATCGGGATTGTAAAGGCAAAGAATGGCTTTTGAATGGCTTGTCAATAAAAAAAAAAAAAAAAACTGGCAGCAACTCAGTTTCTATAAAATAGCTTTACCCGAACGTGCGTTATAAGCTCAAGCCGGAGCAGGAAGCGAATATTTCCAAGGATCCAGACACGTGTCGGATTACCGCTCCGACTTCTCCAAGCCCCCCCACCCCACCACCGTATGGGTTGGTTCAGACCAGGGGTCGCCAACCTTTCAGACCTCAAGGACCACCAAATTCATAATTTTAAATCCCACGGACCACTAATACGATCTGCCTAAAGACCGGCTGGGTGAGCGTGGCTAGGTGGTCATGTGACTGGGTGGGCGTGGCCAACTCAATGTCACTCACGTCGAGGGGCGCCTCGCCGGCCTCTATTCACCCCGCCACTCTCAGCCACTCCTCGCTTCCCCGCCCGGGCTCCTTAGGGCCCCAACAGGAAGCAGTTGTTGAAGCTAAGCGGAGAAAGAGTTGGCAAAACAGCCGGCTCAGTTCAAATTGGATCTGACCGAGAAGGAGGCTCAGAAGCACCTCACTGAGGACTAGGAGCATAGGCTTTCCAAGCAGAGGGAAGACCTGCGGGAGTGCAAGGCACCTGGAGGCTCAGATGAGCTGAGATGGTCAGCCAGTTCCAGGCCATGATGCAGTCCCACTGGAACGAGGCCCTCCGGCTCTTCGCCACCAGCGGCACTTCCCTCCAGCCTTCGCCCAAAGCCCCCACACCAGGAGGCTGAAGCAGACCCCCAAGTCGGAATTCCTGCCCCCCTCCGACCCACACAAAAAGACCCTGAAGGGGGAGACTCTCTGCAGTAACACAACCGTTCATTGCATGTATCTGTCCCAGGGACCATAGTCTGAGGACTTAGTGCAATACAAAAAAGGCAAATAATTTTTCTGTGGACCACCAAAATTTTCTGGCGGACCACCAGTGGTCCATGGACCACCAGTTGGTGACCGTTGGTTCAACCAGGTGCAGCAAAATTGTGCTTGGGAGATCTCTGCTAGGCATGGCACAAGGCCAGCTGTATTGGTGTAGCACACTATTTGTGCAGGAATCCCTTGTTCTTCACTCTATACTAGTGTGTGTGTCTGTGTCTGTGTGTGTGTGTGTGTGTGTGAGGCCAGATTGAAGTGTACCTCAAGCATTTCTCACACGCTGGACTTCCTGCTCCCTCCTTCCCACCTTCGCTTCCTTCCTCAGTCGCCTTCTGCACGTTCTCAGAGTCCCTCTTCCCACTACCAAGGCTTGCATCCCCCATGGATGAGGTGGACGCATCCTTCATCTCTTCCTCGCCCCCCCCCCCCACGAGACTCACAACTCTGAGCTTTTTAACCGCTTTTCACATCAAAGCCGCTGCTTTTCAAAACTCCACACCGAAAAAGCCCTTCCTTTGAGAAGCCCCCATCATCGCGCACCGCAAAAACTCGAGGGAATTAACCAGAGGAAAGAATATAAACTGATTGGATATATAAATTTAATTTGGAATATAGATGAGGGTCATTAGCGCCAGGGCCCAAGAGGATAGCACGGCCCCGAAGCTTCATTCATTCATTCCCCCAATTCTGGATCTTAAAAAAGACAAAAAAACAACAACAGCAACCTGTTCCCCAAATCTTTTCAATTTTCTAGCAAAAGTTGTCAAAGGCACAAGTAATCCCTCTGGGCCACGGCTGCTCTTCTTCCTTAATGACCGGAGGACCAAGCCTGGATAGCTCAGCAGACTAATGCATTGTAACTTAACTCCAGCTGTCTGCAATTAGTAAGTTCGAATCTCGCCAGGCTCAAGGTCGACTCAGCCTTCCATCCTTTCTAAGGTGGGTAAATTGAGGACCCAGATTGTGGGGGCAATAAGTTGACTTTGTATAAATATACAAAAGGATGAAGGCTATTGCTTAGCGCATTGTAAGCCACCCTGAGTCTCCGGAGAAGGGCGGCATGTAAATCAAATTTAAAAAAAAAAAATCAATTGGAAAGTTTGCAAAAGTTTGTAAAAGCCGCAGCTCGCTTTGCCAAATTCCTAGGTAGCCAAGCGTTAATCAGGGACGATCTACGCCGGCACGTGGGGTTTTTCCTGGAAAATTATTCTCAGAGCCACCCACGGGGTGATAAAATAGCTGAACAAAGAAAAAAACAACAACAACCCCAGCTCCGTTTATTAAAAAATAAGAAGAGGTGAAGCAGCTATTGGTACCTTCAACCAACTGTTAGAATTGGAGGCAGGTTGGAGATGATGTCCTTTCCCTTACGACGTTTGGCCAGACTTCCAGAACCTACCAAACTGGTTACCCTGCCCAGATTTTTTGACTCCTCGCCTTCCTTGAGTCATTCCAGGAATGAGTTCAAAGGACACCGAGAACTTCGCTCTTGTTCGCCCTCAAAGACACAAAACGTCAATGAAATAATAGAGGATTTTCCCCAAGAAATTTAGAAAAGCGATAAAGACCCTTGTTACGGAAATGTATCTCTTTTTTTTTTTTTTTAATTTGATTTATATGCCGCCCTTCTCTGGAGACTCAGGGCGGCTTACAAGGCGTTAAGCAATAGCCTTCATACTTTTTGTATATTTATACAAAGTCAGCTTATTGCCCCCACAAACTGGGTCCTCATTTCACCTACCTTAGAAAGGATGGAAGGCTGAGTCAACCTTGAGCCTGGTAAGATTCGAACCAGCAGAAATTGCAGGCAGCTGTGTTAATAACAGGGTGCACTAAACCACTGTACTATCAAGGCTCTTGGGTTTTATTGTCCCTTTGGGCTACGGGGTGACATGATAGCAGTATGGCAGTATTTGAAGGGGCTGCCACAAAGAAAGAGGGGGTCAATTTATCTTCCAAAGCACCAGAATGCCAGACAAGAAACAACAGATGGAAACTCACCAAGGAGAGAAGCAACCTGGAATTAAGGAGAAACTTCCTAACAGGGAGGACAATTTATTTTTATTTTATTTTATTAGATTTCTATACCGCCCTTCTCCCGAAGGACTCAGGGCGGTGGTTAATTAACCAGTGGAACAGCTTGCCACCAGAAGTTGTAGGTGCTTCAATTTAAAAAAATAAATAAATTGGACAGCCACTTGTCTGAAACGGTATGGGGTCCCTTCCGGCTCTTGATACTTCTAGTTTGCTAATTTCCACAATTTTTCCTCTCTGGATGAGACCAAACAGCATTTCTTTTGACCAATTCAGGAACTTCGTTCCCTGAAGGAAAAAGTTTCATTTTAGCTGGTAATTCTAAAGGGGAGCCGAATACATAGCACTTTTAGCAGATAGGATGTTGTTCCTACTCCTTTTTGACAATTAGAAATATCACGCTGAAGACAGTCCAGTCCACCCAGCAAAGTCGTGACCAGCTACCTGGAGATCCTGTGTCGTTCTACCCGACGGGTTTGCTCCTTCTGGTTGCTAGTTCTCATGAAGGCAGGGAAGAAGGAGGAAATCTTAAAAACTCCGGCTTACCTACAGATTTTTGACCGTCCCCCCCCAAGTGAAATCGATGGGCCAACTGTTCCTTGAGTAGCTTCAACCAGCATTACACAGACCCCGTGAATGGCATTGCTTGATTGTTTCCTTAGAAAACTGAAGCATTTTACGAAGACACCACCCTAACTTTACAGGAAGTCTGGTGACATCTCCTTTAAGGTGCCCTTTGGCCACATAAGGGAAAGGAAGTGTAACTTTGCACCCTTAGGATGCCAGTTGTACTTTTGGGGGATTTTTTTTTTTCATGTTTCTTGCACCTGGTTAGCTAATTCCTTTCTGTTCCTGCTGCAAAGGGTCAGTCAGGCTCCAGCGGCAACTGTCATCTGCACCTCTATAACTGTCTGGTTTGGCTCTGCAACCCAACAAGACAGACAGAGACTTCAGAGGATCATTAGAACTGCAGAAAAAAACACGGCTACCAACCTGCCTTCCATGGAGGACCTGTCTACTGCACGAGTCAAAAAGAGGGTTGTGAAAATATCTACAGACCCCTCGCATCCGGGACATAAACTATTTCAACTCCTACCCTCAAAATGATGCTATAGAGCACTGCACACCAGAACAACTAAACACAAGGACAGTTTTTTCCCAAATGCCATTACTAACTCTGCTAAACAAATAATTCCCTCAACACTGACAAACTATTTACTAAGTCTGCACTACTATTATTATTAGTCTTCTCATCGTTCCCATCACCCACCTCCTCCCACTTATGACTGCATGACTGTAACTTTGTTGCTTGTATCCTTACAATTTATATTGATTGTTTCCTAGTATGATTCGATTGCTTATTTGTACCCTATGACTACCACTAAGTGTTGTACCTTATGATTCTTGATGAATGTATCTTGTTTTTCTATGTACACTGAGAGCATATGCACCAGAGACAAATTCCTTGTGTGTCCAATCACACTTGGCCAATAAAGAATTCTATTCTATTCTATTCTATTCTATTCTATTCTATTCTATTCTATTCTATTCTATTCTATTCTATTTCTCCTATTCACTCTTCTATTCTCTGTTCTATTCTATCCACTCTTCTCTTCACTCTTCTCTTCTTCTCTGTTCTCTATTCTGTTCTATTCTATTCTCCTATTCACTCTTCTCTTCTGTTCTATTCTATTCTATCCACTCTTCTCTTCTCTTCACTCTTCTCTGTTCTTCTCTATTCTATTCTATTCTATTCTCCTATTCAGTCTTCTCTTCTCTGTTCTATTCTATCCACTCTTCTCTTCTCTTCACTTTTCTCTGTTCTTCTCTATTCTATTCTATTCTATTCTCCTATTCAGTCCTCTTCTCTGTTCTATTCTATCCACTCTTCTCTTCTCTTCACTCTTGTTCTCTTCTTAATTCTAATTCTAATTAATTCTAATTCTAATTCTAATTCTAATTCTAATTCTAATTCCTATTCCTACTCTACTCTACTCTACTCTACTCTACTCTACCCTACCCTACCCTACCCTACCCTACCCTACCCTATTCCATCTTCCTGTTTCTGCTTTTTCAGCCCAAACCAAGTTTTAGAGCAGCTCAGGTGGCTGTGAGTAGGGGGATCCCACCCCACTTTCCTGGCCTCCTCCTTCTCCTCATTCCATATAAAAAGGAACTAAAAACTGGACTCCAAATTAAAAATCGCCAAAGACAACTGAGGAGAAGAACCGAGTTCCCAAGCAACAATCAGAGACATAATGTTACACGTGTGAATAGTAACTCCCAGGTCAGCCTGGCTGGGAGCGATGGGAAATGTACTTCTGGTTGGGCCCTGAATGGGAAAGCGGAGGAGGGCGGCCCAGGCCTTGCCGATAGGGGATGATGGGCAGAGTGGTCTCACCTTCCCCCAAGAAAGTAACACGCTTCATAACCAAGCTGGTGGGGGATGATAGGCATTGCATTCCCCCAGAACTGGAAGGCACTGCATCGAGACTGACTGGAAGGGTATGGTAAGTCCCACTGATCTAGAAGGCATGGCTTTGGGAAAGGCGGGCAGGGGAGGATGGGTGCTAGGCTTTAAGTGGGCCAAGCAGGCAGGGGAGGATGGGTGCTAGGCTTTAAATGGGCCAAGCAGGCAGGGAGGATGGGTGCTAGGCTTTAAAAGGGCCATGCAGGCAGGGTACGATGGGTGCTAGGCTTTAAAAGGGTCAAGCAGGCAGGGGAGGATGGGTGCTAGGCTTTAAAAGGGCCACGCAGGCAGGGGAGGATGGGTGCTGGGACTTTAAAAGGGCCAAGCAGGTAGGGGAGGATGGGTGCTAGGCTTTAAAGGGCCAAGCAGGCAGGGGAGGATGGGTGCTGGGACTTTAAAAGGGCCAAGCAGGCAGGGGAGGATGGGTGGTGGGACTTTAAAAGGGCCAAGCAGGCAGGGGAGGATGGGTGCTGGGACTTTAAAAGGGCCAAGCAGGCAAGGGAGGATGGGTGCTAGGCTTTAAGTGGGCCAAGCAGGCAGGGGAGCATGGGTATTGATTCCTACGCATGTGCAAAGTCTTGCATAAGGGCGAAGGCAACGATTTCTGCATGCCTGTTTGGCGGGGATCAGGAGCCCCATACCCTGGAGGGGGGCAGGGGATGATGGGTGCTGTAATCCCGCGCCCCGCAGGCGAAACCGACATGCCATCCCATCCCCAAGGCCAGAGCTGGACACCTGTCCCCATAAGCCACTCCAGGAACCCCTCGGACCCGCGATGCCCCCCCCCCAAGGGCGGGGCGGCCCCCAGCCCCCCCCCCCCCCCCCCCCCCCCCCCCCCCTTCGCGGCCTTACCTGGGCGCGCGGGCGCAGAGAGCAGCCGTTGGCGGCGGCCGCCAACCGCGCGACCGTCTCCCGTTCGTACCCCCCGCCCTGAGACGGCGGCCCTACCTCGCGTCCGCCCGCTCTTCCCTGGGATTTGTAGTCCCGGCGGCCCCTCCGCGGCCCGCCCGCGCATAGGGCGGGAAACTACCCTTCCCGTCGACCCCCGCGGCGACGCCTCTCACCTCGCCCAGGTAGACGCCGTCCCGTCTGGCCCCGCTTCCTTCGTCCCCCCGCGGCGCCTCTCGGGAAATGTAGTTCCGAGTTGGGGCGCCATGCTGAGAGTCTTAGGCCGCGGAGACTACAAGAACCAGAGATCCGCCCGGTGCGGGGAGGCCATCTTGAGGTTGCTAGGAGACCAGACGCCCCTAGTTTGAGGCAAAGGGTTCAGGTGAGAGGAAAAAAAAAGGGGAGGGGGGAGTTACGTGTGTTTGTGTATATTGGGGTGGGGTTGGGGGGGGATTTCTGTGCCTCATAAATTCACCTCAGCTTTAAATCACAATATAATTTCAAAGCTCTGGAACCTGTGCCAATTGAAACATCTCCCCAAAAAATTAGGGGAGGAATAATATACCTGCACACACACACACACCTGTGTCATCATCACTCTGTACAAGAGGCAACTCTAAATTCTAGGCCACAAAATTCCCCAAAATTGTGTCAGAAAATGAGGCAATAATAAGGCATTCTGCCCTCCCTGTGCACAAAAGAATGGCTTTAACAGGCAATTATATATTTTATTTTTAAAAAGCTGAGCCATTTCCCTCCCACCCACCCCAAAAATTCCTCCTCATTAAGCAGAGAATGATTTTATTTTGGTCCCCACCAATTTTTCCCCCATATATATATAATTTTATTTATGTTTTTCCATTAACATCCATAAGTACCTGGTGGACAGTGGACAGTCTGGGTCAATATACTTTACATACAATTCTAGTAATAGTAATAGTAATAGTAGTGGTAGTAGTAGTAGTACTAATAATAATAATAACAAAAAACAACAACAAAAACAACAACAATAATAATACAACACTAATACTAATAATTAATACTACTAATACTACTACTACTACTACTACTACTACTACTAATAATAATAATAATAATAATAATAATAATTGGAGCCCTTGGAGCAATACCCAAAGGACTACCCCGCTATTTAGAAATTCTAAATTTATCGGACTTGAACATTCTGGCATAAATGAAGCTGAAGTCAAAAGGGGACGCCCCAAAACCAAGTAAATGAACAAACAAGAATAAAGTTAGATAGGGGAAAAATTTAGGAGGTAATAAGATTCATATGTCAATGTGTTTCTGCAAATGTTTAAGCAAAACCTATGCAAGCCATGGACAGAGATGGCCAACTTCTAAGATTTTACAAACAAAGTGCTACATTCTTCAGGAGGGAATGGTAGCCAGAGCTACGTGATCAGAGCCCTTTCTTTTTTGGGGGGTGGGGTGTCACATCTAAAAGGAGAAGAATTTTTCTCATGTGATTATGGCTTGACTTTTCTGACCCACCCTGTCTGCCTTGTGGCCTTCTATAACGTCAGTGGTGTTGAAATCCTAAATATTTTTGCCAAGATAACAAAGATGGGAACATGAAATTTCAAAAACTGTCCAAGGGGTTATTCTCCCCCAAATGCTTTCCACTTGCTGGTTGAATTTTGAGCAGGCAAACCTCATCCAGCTCCTGCCTTTAGCCACCCTCCAAATGCAAAATATTTAAAACATTTGTCCAACAGAGCATCGTGATGCAAAATTCTCGGGTCTCCCTGTGCTACCAAGGCAGTTTTGATTGGATCCGTTTGTCTACCAGAGAAGGTGAGACAGGAAGGCAACCCAGAGATTAGAGTAAGGTAATTCTTATTTTTACACATTATTCCCATAACACAAAGCACAAAAACAAAATCTCTGGTGATGTATATATATATATATATCTGTTAGTCTGTATTTTCAGTGTTTTGGATGCAAAGGGAGCAGAAGTTGGAGTCTCGGAGAAGCTCTCAAAGAACCAGGGCTTCCATAGCCCCCAACAGATGTCCACTTGAAAATTAAGACCTCATCCATGCAGAGGCTTTGTATAATCCGTAGATTATAATAGAGAGTTTCTATTTTTTGAACCAGAGATACCCAGCAGCTTGGAAAACTTACGTTGCCAGCTGGAATCAAACAGCTGGTGCCATCAGAGACAAAGGTTACCCTCTTGTTTTTAATCCATACGGTTGAAATCTCTGTAGCCTGGCAAGAAAGACATATGTTTTCTGTCTGGGTGGGCACACTGCTGATAGTTTTCACTGAATGGGTGTCAGCCTTCCCACCTGACATTAGAATATCACACTTTTGGGGGACCGATGAGCTTGTGAATCCTAGTTGGAGAGGGACACCACCCTTGAGTTTCTACTTCTAGTGACTTCTTCATGGCCTCTCTCCCCAACTCAGTTTCTTCAAAGTCGAAATTGCCTTTGAGACAGACTCAGTTTTTCCTGTTGAAAGGGAAAGTCCAGGAAAATTGAACCCCTGACTCCGCCCTGATTTGATGGCCCCGCCCATTCTGTTTTGGCTCCTCCTGCAACGTCTCAGGCTCCTCCCTCTCTTAACTTCAGTTCTTGCTCACTCACTGAACCAATATATAGGTAGTCCTCGACTTAACTACCATTCATTTAGCGATTGTTCAATGTTACAACGTCACTGCAAAAAGCGATTTATGACAAGTCCTCTTACTTACAACCATTGCAGCATCTCCACGACCGTGTGCTCAAAAATTTAGGCATTTAGCAACCAGTATGTGTTCAGGATGGTTGTAGTATCCCAGGGTTGTCTGATTGCCAACCAGCTTCTAACAAGTAAAATCAGGGAGAGGGGGGAGACGGATTCACTTAATAATTGCAGTGATTTGCTTAACAACCTTGGCAAAAAAAAGAAAAATCATGAACTGATGTGAAACTCACTTAACAACTTCCTTGCTTAGTTGCAAGGGAAATTCTGGTCCAAATTGTGTTCGTAAATTGAGGACAGCATGTCTGTAAATAGATGTATGGACATATTAAATATAGATCAGGGGTGAAATCCAGCAGGTTCTGACAGGTTCTGGAGAACCGGTAGCGGAAATTTTGAGTAGTTTGGAGAACCGACAAATGCCACCTCTGGCTGGCCCCAGAGTGGGGTGGGAATGGAGATTTTGCAGTATCCTTCCCCTGCTACGCCCACCAAGCCACGCCCACCAAGCCACACCACGCCCACAGAACCAGTAGTAAAAAAAATTGGATTTCACCACTGGTATAGATTCTGCCTTATCTTTAGGCGTTCAAGGTTGTGATGTGGAGCATTCTTTTTAATATTATCCGCACAACACTCCTGCAAAGTTGCACAGATGGCAGGATAGTGACTGGTCCAAAGCCTCTGTGGCAGAGGATGTCCTTGAACCCAGCTCCCCGTACTCACTATTACACCAAACAACTCTGAAATTTGGAGTTCATTGGCAGTTGACCGGCTCAAAATTTTGTAGAGGCTAAAAACCATTCAATATTGCAGCAAGGAACAAAATCTCTCCCTCAAACGAAAAAAACACCAAACAATCAGAAAATTGCTAAAAGCAAGGTTTGCTTAATGTTCTGTTTTATTTGGCAAAACAAATTGATATGTACTCCGTTGATTGGAGGGAAAACAGTGCACGGTGGAAATACGTTGGTTTTATTGAGTTTTAAGCTCTGTGAATTAGTAAAAGGGCTGAAGAAAGTTTGAAATAACAAAAGCCAAACTTCACAGAATATTATTGGCTTGGGATTTGAAAGGACCTAAAGTCATCTAAACTAAAGTCCCTTTCCCCCAAATCTGCCTGACCCACATTTTTAATGAGTAATATTTGTGCCCGGCGATGTGGTTTAGGCTTTTCAAAATGCCATTAAAACCTCTGGAGAATACACCACGACCATTTTCCAGGTATTTTAATAAACTAGTCTATTGGTCTTGTGCTCAACTGAGTGAAATTTTAATTATCTGTATAACGGGGCCCAAACCGGTTTCAGTATTTTTCTGCCTGCTTAAAAAAAAAAAATGGGGAGAGAGATAGTTCATTCCATTAATTTAAGCAGTAAACCTTTGTCCTGATCCCAAAGCCATTTAAGCCCCCTAAACTATTGCTGTTCCTTCTCACACGGACCCCACCTCAAACTCCCACATTTTGTATTCTGATCAGCCGTGGTGAAGCCTAGAAATCAGGCATTGCTCAAATATACCAGCAGAATCCTCTAAAACGATATCGTTCAAGGTTAGGAACAAAGCAGTACGCTCAGATATTTGATAAAATCTGGAAAACAGGTGAGCAGTTAATGTTAGACTCTCAATTTATTTATTTTTATTCTGATGATTCACAACAAATTGTTTTGGGGCCATCACTAAGAAGTGATGGCGAACCTATGGCATGTGTGCCACAAGTGGCACGCGGAGCCATATTGGTGGGCATGTGAGCGTTGCCCTAGTTCAGCTCCGGTGTGCATGCATGTGCCGGCCAGCTGATTTTCAGGCCTTCCGGGCCCACCGGAAGTCAGGAAACAGGCTGATTCCGGTCTCTAGAGGGCCTCCGGGGAAGTGGGGAAGGCCCGTTTTTCACTCTCCCCAGGCTCCAGAGCCTTTCTAGGTTCCACTGGAAGTCGGCAAACGGGCCATTTCTGGCCTCTGGCATGGTGGGGAAGGCTGTTTTCGCCCTCCCCAGGCTCCTAAAAAACCTCTGGAGCCTGGGAAGGGCGAAAAACGGTCCTACCGGGCCCATCGTGCCATCATGTGCCAAAACCGGGGGGGGAGCGTGGGGGGGTCGCACATGCATGTGTGGGGGGTAGGGCGCATTGAATTATGGGTGTGGGCACGTGCACGCACGACCCCCCCCTGGGCTCCCCCTACTTTTGGCACGCGACGGCAAAAAGGTTTGCCATCACTGACCTAAAATCTTGCTTACATCAGGTTGATCTGGCTTGACAACCGCTGTGCAAGCATTACAATAAGGATGTACTTTCAAAATTACACAATGAATTTGTAAAAGATTTTTTTTTTAAATTAAAAAAATAATAATAATATCGATCCAAACTGTTTGGGGCTGAAGAATTATGATGTTTCCAACCTGTGAATGTTGATTTTATTTTATTTTATTTTTTTTACAGAGAACTCTTCGGAAGCAGCATGGAAGAGGAGAGGAAAAGGAATTTCTGCTCTTTTACGGTGTACTTTGGAGAGGAAGATGAGGAAGAGAAGCCTCGGAGGGCCGAAAGGGAGACCATGCAGGCTGCTTTTGAGAAATTCAGAAGACAGCGACAGGTAAGGGGTGATTGATTTGAGCGGGAAGACTTCATTTGGTTCCTATGAAAAATGATCCCATTTTGCATTTTTTAACAAACACAGCCTTTTGGAGGAAGTTTTGCAAAGGGGTATCCAGCTGCAAAAAAACCCCCTAAATAAATTAAAAAAACCATACGTTTGTAAAACGGATGTACAAAATGCATTCCGTTCAAAGAAGGCGCGTGCAAAAACTATATGCGTTGTGCAGGAATTGCTCAACAAGTGGGGGTGAAAAATGTGCCCAGAAGTGGATACAGAGGTGTGAGTGTGAAGTTGGAAACAACCTGCTCCAACCATTACGGGAATGGGCGCCAATTAAACTCAGGAGTGAGAAAAATGTGACACTGAAACTGACTTAAAACCGGGTGGGTGGGAGGGGGGGGCGAAATTGGCAAATCCGCCGAACTTGGATAGATCAATCTTTGCAAACGGGTAACGGGAAGAAGCCGAGATGTGAGTAAATTTGCAGAAGGCAAGCTCGCTCATCGTTAGCACGGGTTTGTTTGCACACCGAGAATCTGATGGCTGAATATGATTTATTGTTAACAGTCAAGGAAGGCCTATTAAAACTGTCTGGAAAAAGCCAGCAAGCAACTAACCATTAATACGAGCAGGGAAAGCGAGTCTGAACAGTTTTGTAGGATAAATTCCTGATTCTCAATAGCCCAGTCAGGTTATGCATTTTACCTTATTCATTCTCCATAGAGAGAACACACACAGAGAGAAAAAACCCTCTGATTTCTCTTGATCTTCCCCTTTTCTCTTGGTTTAGTTTTTTTTTTTTTAGTTTTTTTTTGTATTTGAAGGATTCTTTTGAAGATGCTATCATTTTGTATCTTTCTTTTTTTTACACCAGTTGGGAGTTGTCATGGGAGAGGGGATGGAAACCTACCTTTGATTAAATTGGGTATAAACCACTGGCATTTCTTTTGTCAGAAACGACTGTTTCTGAGGAGGGTTACATTTCTTTATCGCGCGGGGTTATTCTTAACGCACTGAATTAATACCACTGAAGTGTTAACTGGAGTCTGGAAAATGGTTTCGATTTGAAGACGATCACCGCTTCCGAAGGCAGAGATTCCTTGGTTGAAAATAAACATTAAAAAAATCCAAACAAGAGGCCCACAATTTATGTACACATTAGGCCAGTTTTCCAAAAGCGGACAGGTGAAAATATCTGCTTAATTCCATTGACAAACAGGCTAAATATTCTCTTACCTTATGTTAACATTGGCTGCCTCTTAGGAAAAAAAAAAAAAAAACTAGGCAAGCTCGTTTTTTCCATTCATATTTGAAGAAAGCAAGTTTTTAATTCTCTTTCGATGGCTCTCAGGAGAGGAAACCCTCATCTCGGTGCTGAAAATTCCACTCAATGCACAGCAATGCTAGGTGTTATTAAAATTAATGATTGTTTTCTCTCTGATAGATTTACATTACCGATGAAAGACCTAAACCGCAAAATTGTATCGGCTCAGGGTTGTACCTTTGGATTTGACTGTGTGCCTTGGCAACTGCTTAAACTCATTATGTTCATGCCTTCATTAGTGTGTTTCCTTGGGAGAGTTTAAGTTTGTTTGTTTTTTTAAAAATAAGCTTTAATAATTTAACTGTTTCTACCCAGCCCACCTTTTTCAGTTGTTACCAAATGTGCAGAACAGATGCGGGAAGTAAATGAAAAGAAAAAAAAAGGGATAGATTTTTTAAAAAAGTCTGGATGGGGGTGGGTTTTTCAGCAGGAGGAGAACTCAAGCAGGAGGGGTCAGAGGAAACACACAAGCTTGGAATTAAAGAGGAGAAAGCAGGCATGAGATGTTAGGATTAGAGGTGTGTATTGTTTTGGGGGGGGGTGTCAAAATGGGGATTCCCGATCTTGCCTCAAGAGATCTAGCGATTCCAGAAGTAATTTGGGTTTGAATTACAACATTTCCAGTTCAGGGGTGGGTTCTACTTACCTTTACTACTGGTTCTCAATGGGAATGCGCGAGCTTGCTTCACATGTGCGTGCGCTTCTGCGCATGCACAGATTGTCCATAATGACATCCGGGCAGGTGGGCGGAGCCTCCCGCCGGTTTTACTACCGGTTCGCAAGAACCGGACCGAACCGGGAGCAACCCACCACTGTTCCAGTTCAAATCACCCTGCTTGGGAGCCCAGAATCAGACGGGTCTCCCGTGCCAAATTTGCCTCCCGATCCTGAGTTCAGGAACATCACTGAAAGCAGGAGGAAGGCGCTAAAAAAAAAAACCTTTTTGGGAGTTCACTCCCGTTTTCAGCTCATGAGGCTCCCCCAGAGGAAATGACTGAACAGTCCAACTGTTTTAATCCTTTCCTTTTTCCTTCCTCCTTCGCTCTGCTCCTTCACAGCAGGCAAGTTCCTTGACAGCAGGCAAGATTGGTGGCATGAAGAGGCTTGTATATAGCCTGGCCACGGGGAGATGTCACGCCTGGCGGCTTGTTCTTGTACTCTTTCCTGTTAAATTCTCAATTGCAGGAGCTGACAAAAGCAACTGGTAGGACATCCTTCTATGCACTGGAGATGGTGCTGAGATAGCCAAGGCTGGCTGGGCTCCTCCTTCAGATAAGAGCCTCCCGCTGTCGTATTAGGAGTGGTCTATCTGGAGAAAGGGACGCCAGGGCTCAGTGGCTAAGACGCTGAGCTTGTCAATCGAAAGGTCGGCAGTTCAGCGGTTCGAATCTCTAGCACCGCGTAACAGGTTGAGCTCCCGTGACTTGTCCCAGCTTCTGCCAACCTAGCAGTATGAAAGCACGTTAAAAAACGCAAGTAGAAAAAATAGGGACCACCTTTGGTGGGAAGGGAATAGCGTTCCATGTGCCGTTGGCACGGTTGAGTCATGCCGGCCACGTGACCACAGAGACGTCTTCGGACAGTGCTGGCTCTTTGGCTTCGAAACAGAGATGAGCACCGCCCCCTAGAGTCGGGAACGACTAGCACATAACTGCGAGGGAAACCTTTACCTTTATCTGGAGAAATAAAGCCATGTGTTGTTTGTGGCATGGAAGGGACTCTGTAAGCCCCCCCTCCCCAGATGCGGTTCTCCCACCCGTCCCCATGAATTTTCGGTGGGTTAAATTAACAATCCCTCCCCATGTCTTGCTTCATCTAATCTCCCTGGAGTGCAGCATTCCCATTCCCTCCCCACTCCTGGAGGAAGGATATTGCTGGAGGAAGGATATTGCAAAATCCCCATTCCTTCCCCACTCCAGGGGAAAGATACTGCAAAATCCCCATTTCTTCCCCACTCCTGGGAGAAGGATATTGCAAAATCCCCATTCCCTCCTCACTCCTGGGGGAGAGGGATACTGCAAAATCTCCATTCCCACCCCACTCTGGGGCCAGCCAGAGGTGGTATTTGCCGGTTCTCCGAACTACTCAAAATTTCCGCTACCGGTTCTCCAAAACCTGCTGAATAGCACCCCTGGTATGTGTGTGTGTGTGTGTGTGCGGGTGTATGAGATGAACTCGGATTATGCTGCTTGCAATACCGTGGACTACTGGTGGGGTAAAGATAAGTGTGGGTAGAGATAAGGAAACCGGGTTCTCGAAGAACCAGAATTGACTGGAGCCTTCAAATGGCTTGTTTATGACCAACATCATGGATCATTAGCAAAAGCAGCAAAGAATATTTGAAATGTGGTGGGGGGGGACTGAAATCTTTCTCGAGTCTTGATTATTTATTGAACGCTGGTGACAGTCTCTGCATCTCGTCCTCAAAATGCCTGCAGGGGAGAGAAGGCAGACAGCAAGCCTATTTCCACTGTAAGATTTTTGCACGGGTGATTCCAAAAAAATATATATCCACCCACATTCTCTCCTCCCCACCCCCAGAGCCTCGCAATAAAAGAGCAGACAGAGGGGAAAAAAAAGAATTTTTGGAGACTGTGCGCTCAGTTTGTTTGCTTTTGCGGCTTCCAAACCTTTTTCCTCATGTTAAATTGAAATAATATTTAGATTCACGTCGCTCAAGATGCTCAGCCTGTCCTTTTATCGTTGCCAATTCAGACGCAAGAAACGTTTGCAAGGGGAAAAAAAATCGAATTGGGATCCCGGTTTGTTTACCAGCAGGGAGACCAGTGTCAAATCGGGCTCTGCCTTTTGAAACTGATCCAATGACCTGAGACCAACTGAGACTTCTCGGCCTCTCGGCCTAACCCGCCTCACAGGGTGGTTGTGACCACCAAACTGAAGCCAACAGATTGGTAATACAAGTAGTCCTTGACTTAAGGCCACAATTGAGCCCAAAATTTCCATTTGTAAGCAAGACGGCTGTTAAGTGAGTTTTGTTCCATTTTATGACCTTTCTTGCCACAGTTGTTAAGTGAATCTCGGCAGTTGTTATCATCTGGTTGTTAAGTGAATCAGGGGAACACGTAACCCCGGGACCCTTGCAACTGTCATAAATACATGCCAAGCACCCCAAATTTTGATCGTGTAACCATGGGAATGTTGCAATGGTCATTAAGTGTGACAAGCAGTCATAACTCCCTTTTTTTCAGTGCCATGGTAACTTTGAAAGGGTCGCTAAACGAATGGTTTTAAGTCGAGGACTACCTCTATCGTGAGATCACTAAACACCAACAAGAGCTTAACAAAAGAGGAGCCACAGAGTCCATCATTCCCTAAAGAAAGGCAGTTTGGTATAGTGGTTAAGGCGTTGTCCCAGAAACCAGGCGACTCAGAGTTCTAGTCCCACCTTAGGCCTGAAAGCCGACTGGGTGACTTTGGACCAGTCCCTCTCTCTCGGCCCAACCCACCTCGCAGGATTGTTTTTTGTGGGGAAAATAGGAGGAAGAAAGTGTATAATTAGAATAGAATAGAATAACAGAGTTGGAAGGGACCTTGGAGGTCTTCTAGTCCAACCCACTGCTTAGACAGGAAACCCTACACCATTTCAGACAAATGGCTGTCCAATCTCTTCTTAATAACTTCCAGCATTGGAGCATTCACAACTTCTGGTGGCGAGCAGTTCCACTGGTTAATTGTTCTCACTGTCAGGAAATTTCTCCTTAGTTCTAAGTTGCTTCTCTCCTTGGTTAGTTTCCACCCATTGCTTCTTGTCCTGCCCTCAGGTGCTTTGGAGAATAGCTTGACTCCCTCTTCTTTGGGGCAGCCCCTGAGATATTGGAAGACTGCTATCATGTCTCCCCTAGTCCTCCTTTTCATTAAAGTAGATGTACCCAATTTCTGCAACCATTCTTCATACTGTATGTTTTAGCCTCCAGTCCCCTAAACATCTTTGTGGCTCTTCTCTGCACTCTTTCCAGAGTCTCCACATCTTTTTTACATCGTGGCGACCAAAACTGGATGCAGGATTCCAAATTTATTAATCATATATTTGCCACCTTGAGTTACTTAATAAAGATGGGATTAAAAACAAGTCTAAAATATAACCTAAACCTAAAGAGGTATAAAACACTCTTTCCTCCTTTCTATTCCCCTTGTAGAGATTGGAGGAAGAGATGCACCTCGGTCTAGAATAGATCAAATCAGAAAAACACCATCCAATCAAAAAAAAAATGACAGGTTTTATCTCGTGACTCGGTCAGCCCCCAGGATGAACATTTGGTAGTGGTGGTCCAGACCGAAGCCCACTGACTTTTTTTTTTTTTTTAATTTGATTTATATGCCGCCCTTCTCCGGAGACTCAGGGTGGCTTACAGTGCGTTAAGCAATAGCCTTCATCCTTTTGTATATTTATACAAAGTCAGCTTATTGCCCCCACAAACTGGGTCCTCATTTTACCTACCTTAGAAAGGATGGAAGGCTGAGTCAACCTTGAGCCTGGTGAGATTCGAACCTGCAGTAATTGCAGGCAGCTGTGTTAATAACAGGGTGCTTTAGACCACCGTACTACCAAGGCTCCTGCACCCCTCTCTCTGTGTACTTATTTTATTTACTGATTAAATTTACATATGTGCTGCCCATCTCGCTATAGAGAGCAACTCTTCCGCTATGTAATTTACCCCTTTCCTTTTTTAAAAAAATCCTCTTTTTTTTTCTCCCCCTCCCTACTGACAGGAAACCAAGACACCCCTTCCCTCTAAAGCCCAGGCAGAGACGGCTTGCAGAGAGAGAAAAAAAACCTTTGCAAACAGGCCACGGGGAAATAACCCTGGGAGCCACACGTGGCCTCCAGCCGGGGGTGGGGAGGGACTCACTTTCCTCTCTCTCTCTCTCTCTCTCTCTCTCTCTCTCTGCCGCTCCCAATATTTAGCTGCGGGGTTAATAAACGGGGTAGGCAAGCTGCGGAGGGGAAATTTGTGTTTCTCCAAAGAGCGCCCAGCCTTCCCCGCATGTCAGAAAGCATTTGTGGGCCGAGCCGGGCTGGGAAGATGAAGTTGTAAATTAAGCTTTTATGAAGGTGCCGAATAGCATCGCTCGGTGTCCTTTTGATAGTTACATATCGGGGTAATGGCAATAAATTAGCCGACGGCAGCAGCAGAAGCCCAAGGACATCCTACCCTTGGCGGCCATCCCCGATTGCTTGGTTTTAGAGAGATTTTATTGCCTCCATCCCAGCCAGCCAGCCTCATGTCACAGGCCTGGTGTTCATCCCCCACCACCTGGGAATTTTTGTTAGAGTGGCCCTGTTTTCCATCGCTTGGGAAAATCCTTAGAAAACAGAGGCCAGGCTGACGTCGAAGGCCATCCCGTCTTTTTGCAAGCGATTGGGATTGGAGAGAACGGGAAGCGGGCAGGGTCAAAGAGCATCGATGGCCGGTAGCTATTACCTGTCATCCCCCTTCCCCCCCAACAGACACACACCCCTACACATTTCCTGATTCGTGTGGTCAGGCAGTGCAGAAACAGTTGTGTTTTGCAGCTGGTGCCGAAGAGCTTTGAAATGCTAAAGGCACGGTTATGTGTTCAATGCTTTAAAAGCGCACGCAAAGTGCATTTTTTTCTCCCCTCTCTTTTAATTGGCGTCGGAAGGCCGCTGAGGATATGACAGTAACTGTGATTCCGTCAGAGGAGAGGCGGCGGGGAGGTGGGGGGAAGAATTGGATGGCAAATGATGGCCCCCGGGGAGCTGTTGCTCAAAATAGGGACACTAAATGTTCCAGATAGTGAAGCCATTTGTGTTAGGGTTTGATTTGTGAAAAAAAAAAAAAGAAGATCTGAAAAATCTCAGGAAATATTTTAATTTATCACTAGTCTCTTCTTGCGAAGTCTGTGATCTGCAAAGAGTGAGAGGAGGGGCACAGGCATGGGCCAGGGGTTGCTTATTTCTGTGTGAAAGGCCACAGCTGGTTGACACCCCCCGCCCGTCCATCTTTGGCAGCCCCACCCCCCAAATCTCTCCCCACCCCAAAACTTCAAGCAGCTCTGGAGGGGGGGGGGAACCATCATTGTCTACCAGTATGTCATATTTCAAACATCCAATTCATGTTTTTCCCACCCTGACAGAGGGTCAGGCTACATGACCTTTGGGGGAGGCCATTCCTATCGTTTTTGTCTGGCATAACATTTCACGTACACTGATGAGGCTGTACGTTCATTTCTGAGTCTGCAGCCTCGGATAAGCCTGAACTCCATTGGACCATCTCTGGGCGGTCTCTGTTTTCAGATGGCCCTCGGTGCCCTCCAGTTGGGAGAATGGGAATTGTAGTCCACCACATCTGGAAAAAGCCCAGGTACCGTAAGCATCCCAGAGCAAATTGGCACGGTGACATAGCGCCATCTGGAGGCCGTGGTGTTCATTGTCTTGTCTGAAGGCAGGGGAAGATGGATAGGAGTATGCCGCTATGTGCTTTGATCAAGAAAAACAAGCAAATGGGTGAAATTTTAGCAAGGTTTTCTGCATTATCCCTCCCCTCTCCAGGAAAGCCGCGACGAAATTGAGCTGAAGATGCATTTTTTTCCCCCCGAAAGCAGATTTTTATTTTTTTTTTCGCCTCTGCACGAAAGCCAGGAAAGGAGAAAGAATAAATACCAAAATGTCAGCGAGGTCCCTCCGATACCAGCTTTTCCAAAACCGATTGCAAATATCTCTGGCAGAAACCACGATACATTAATTGCCCAGGCATCTGAATCATCTTCACAGACAATCCCCCCCCCTCTCCTCCAGATATAATAATAGGGAATCTTTCTTATGCCTGCCTTTTATCTCTGACATACACAACTCACCCGAGCCTTTCTTAGAGATATTTCATCCTCGCTTTTTTTTTGTTGTTGTTGCTGTTTTGACACCGTGCAATTTTGTTTTTCCTGGGGAGGGGGCAAACCACAGCCCTCCTTTTTTGTGGGATCTGCATTCTCCTCTTCCAGAGCGGAGGGGATTGATCCTCGGACAGTGTCGAAATTTGATAAATAAATGAATAATCGAAGCAAGAGCTAACGTGGCAATTCAGAGTGGCTTGCCCCTTCTTGGGGGTTTTTTTTGGGGGTGGGAGGTGGAGGAGAGGGCATGAAAAGGTGGGGATTGTGCGGCCTTGAGAGCAGGATCGGCCCAGGAGATTTTTAACCCAACGTTGCCCCCACCCCCATTCCTCCCATCGGATGAGCTCCAGGGAATTGTAGGCTGCTGCAGGTAAATAGTCTTCCAACGATCGCGCAATTAGAGCCAATGGTTCGTATAATTCCTTGCCTTATCATCCCCATTTCTGATCCGGAGCTGGTACAAGATTGATGGAAAGGAGGAGGAGGAGGAGGAGAAGGAAGGAAGGAATAAGTCACCAGCCACACAGAGAGGAAAATGTCAGTGGGCTTTTACAGCCGAGATGCTGACACAAACCTGCTTATCATGGGGTGTCACTTTCGGGGGGTTTTTTCCTCCCCCTCTCCTCTTTCTACCTCCCCCCCCATCTTCCTTTTCCCTTCCTTGTCCAGGTGGGTTGTTAAGACAAAAGGGCCGACTTCTTTCATGTCCTTGTTTGCGAGAGATCGCAGATGTCGCCTCTGTGCCAACGGGCCGTACATAAACACGGGTATCAGTTCACCTGGGGTGAATGGAGACCCTGCTGTAGTCACTGCCACCTGCTTCTCTCCATCCCACAATAGGAATGCCTTTCTTTCTTTCTTTCTTTCTTTCTTTCTTTCTTTCTTTCTTTCTTTCCTTCCTTCCTTCCTTCCTTCCTTCCTTCCTTCCTTCCTTCCTTCCTTTTTCTCTTTCTTTCTTTCTCTTTCTTATACTTGAGGGGCTGCCACAGAGAGGAGGGGGTTCAAGCTCTTTTCCAAAGCACCTGAAGGCCAGACAAGGAACAATGGATGGAAACTGACCAAGGAGAGATTCAACCTAGAAATGAGGAGGAACTTTCTGACAATGAGAACAATCAACCCATGGAAGAGAAGTTGCCTTCGGAAGTGGTGGGAGCTTCATCCCTGGAGGCTTTCAAGGAAAGACTGGACTGCCATTTGTCAGAAATGGTGTAGGGTCTCCTGCTTGAGAGGGGGTGGGTGGGTTGGACTAGATGACCTATAAGGTCCCTTCCAACTCTGTTAATCTGTTAATTTGTTATTTCTTCCTTCCTCTTTCTCTCTCTCTATTTCTTTTTCTTCCTTCCTTCCTTCATCCCCATTCCTTCCTTTCCTTCCTTCCTTCCTCTCTCTCTCTTTCTCTTCCTTCCTTCCTCCCCATTCCTTCCTTCCCTTTCTTCCTCCCTCCCTCCTTCTCTCCCTTCCCTTTCTCCCTCCCCCCTCTCTCTATAGATAGATAGATAGATAGATGCATTGTATCGATTTCATAAATAACAAAATAATTTATTATTTATAATAATACCTAATTTATAATATCACTGCTATCAGACTTTGCCAGGGATGCAGTTGGCAAACTGCTGAAGGGATGTTTGCGCCTTGCCCTTGACCAGAGCACCCCAAAGGTTTCGCCCCAAAGGCTTCACCACCCACAATCCCCTCAGGAAGACCTTCCAAAAGCCAAAGTGCTTTCGAACTGAATCATTGCGAGCTGGAGGAAGAAAAATGCAAGCCAACTCTCGCTTTCAGCCCTTGAAGCGATCCAGATGGGGGAAAAAGCGGGTTCAGAGAATCCTTGGAGCGGATGCAGAAAATGTTTCTTTGCTCTTCACCCCCAAAACTGCACGCTCACATGTACGCACAGACGCACAGTCACACAAACACACCCCAAACCGGGCAAGGAAGGAGAAAGACTCCCAATGAGCTTGCTGCACGGAAGAAGAGGCGATGAAATTCATTTTTATTTTTATTTTTTAAACGGGAGAGCGGATGTTTAATGTCCTGCTTTAATAGCGCCTCCTTGCGAGATGCCCTGTTCCTTTTGGCAAGGAGCAGCTCTGTATAATTTGCGCCCGGATACAACACCGCTTCCTATTTGACCTTTCCTTTAAAAAAAAAAAAAAAAAACCTCCAAGATGTCAGCCTCTAAAAGGCCAGAACGAAATATCTCTTGCGTCTTCTATTTAGCATCTCATTTTTCTCTCGCCTGGATTGGCTCACCCGCTGACTTGTAGGTATCAGTCATAAGTCATGAAACCCAACGGGTAAATTGAGTCAAAAGGATTTGGCTAGCAGCTTTTTTGGGAGGTGCGGGGGCAGGAGGGGGGGCTTGAATTTTCAGGCCCATTGAAGACAATTTAGCCAATCTGGGTGATTTCTCGCCAGGATGCATTCTGGGAAAAGCTTTCTGCCCTCCTTCCAAAATTTTTTCTTTTAAAAAAAATGCCGGCTGGATGTTGAAGGCTAGAAACTAGGATTCCCTGGGCAGCCTCGGCATAGATATCTAGCTGGGATGGAGAAGAAGAGAAAGCAAAAAAAGAAAATGGCTGAGTAAAATTAGGGCTATTTTAGTTAACAAATAAACCAGGGGGTATTAAAAAACCCTCCACTAATCAGCCCCAGTGATGCCTGAGCTGGTTGTCTGGCTCAGGGGAGCCCGGGTGGGCGGCAAACAGCGTGCCCCCCTCCTTCCGGTACAATTAGCACCTGCAATTAAAAACAACCACCTTAATTACAGTGTTTGTGTGTGTGTGTGTGTGTGTGTGTTTTTAAAGTTCCAGGTGGAGATCAGGTAACACCTTTCCTGGTATTGAGTTGGGCGTAAACACCTTGGCAGGGAGGATGGATGACGTACTCGTGGATGGAGCGGGGTGTCCGGAGATAGAGGAGGGGTCTCCCTCGGATAAGGGAGGAGATGGTGCCCCTTTCCGTTATCTAGTCAGCAACCTGCGGCTCCCGAGCTGCATGCGGCTCTTTGACCCCTCTCCTGCGGCTCCTTGCTGACTCGGTTGTGTGACCTGCTCTCTGCCCCGAGACATTGACCCAATCCGGCTGAGGCCAATGCCAACCTTGCTAACCTGAGGGCTGGCGGGATGGGAATGGGATCCGGGAGGCGGGAATGATGGAAAGGGGACAGGCCTGCAATTGAGGAGCGAGCACGAGCCTTGGTGGCAGCTTCGTCCTCCTCCTCCTCCTCCCGCGACCCCCTGGCTGGCCGTTGCAGGGCCAGGAGGGCGCACACAAGCGAGCAGCCGGGCTCGGCCAAAGTACAGCGAAGACGCATGGAGCTGGCGGGTTGACCGGCTGACAGGCGAACATCTTTGGTGAGGGCTCTCCGGCTTTCTCTGAGCCAGATCCCTGGGGTGAGTGTGCGGGGTTCAGCGGGGCCAGCCCCCTTTTCCCGCTGTCCTGCTCGGAGAAAGCTGGAGCGCCTTCACCAAAGAGGAGGGAGGGATGGGAAAAAGAAAGAAATGGGAGGGAAGGGAAGAGAGAGAGAGAGAGACCCAATTCCCACAGAAAACACCGGGAGCCACAAAACCTGGGTAGGCGTGGCTGAATGGGCGGGGTTCATGTGACTGGGTGGGAGTGACATTGAGTTGGCCACGCCCACCCAGGTTTTGTGGCTCCCGGTGTTTTCTTTTCTGTGGGAAACAAATGGTCCAAATGGCTTTTTGAGTGTTTAAGGTTACAGACCCCTGCTCTAGGCTAAAGCAGACCCTCCCTCCCTCCCTCCCCCCATTGGTGACTTGCCATCATAAAGGCCGTGCCGTGCCTCCAAATATGTAAGCCAAGAGGAATGGCACAGAAAGAAAGAAAAAAAACTGGAGAGGGGAAAGGAAGAATAAAGCAGCTCTTAGGTGAGGACTTTGAGAAGAGGAGAGGCGAATGCTTCCTTCACTGTTGCTCTTGAGCATGTGAGATTTAGAGGGCTATTGAAAATACAGAGCCTCTTCAACTTTCCTTTCTACAATCGCTGTTTCTGCCCTGGATTACATAGAATAGAATTCTTTTTTATTGGCCAAGTGTGATTGGACACACAAGGAATTTGTCTTTGTTGCGTACGCTCTCGGTGTACATAAAAAGACAAGATACATTCGTCAAGAAGGTACAACACTTAGTGGTAGTCATAGGATACAAATTAGCAATCAAACCATACTAGGAAACAATCCATATAAATTGTAAGGATACAAGCAACAAAGTTACAGTCATGCAGTCCTAAGTGGGAGGAGGTGGGTGATAGGAATGATGAGAAGATTAATAGTAATGCAGACTTAGTAACTCGTTTGACAGTGTTGAGGGAATTAGTTGTTTAGCAGAGTGATGGCGTTGGGGAAAAAACTGTCCTTGTGTCTAGTTGTTCTGATGTGCAGTGCTCTATAGCGTCATTTTGAGTTGAAACAGTTTATGTCCAGGATGCAAGGGGTGTGTAAATATTTTCACAGCCCTCTTTTTGACTCGTGCAGTAGACAGGTCCTCCATGGAAGGCAGGTTGGTAGCCATGGTTTTTTTCTGCAGTTCTAATTATTGCAGATAATAGTAATATCAGGCCTGATTTTTGTGAGGGTGGGGGGAGTCCACCTGGTGTTGAAAGATATACTGTCTTGGCACGTGGAGTTTCTTCTCCTACCTATCTGGGCTGATTACCACTGATAGAAACAACATTTGGCTAACAGGGGAACTGTTATATATATATATGTATACAGTATATCGAATTGATATTGGATTTTTACACTTAAAATCACGTTGGCGGGGCAGCCACCATGCCCCAAATGCTGCGGGTCTCCGGGAGCGATCCCAGGGTTCACTCCCTGACAGGGTTTTTTTTTTCCCCCAGGGGAAAGAGACTCAGGATGGGTGATGCAATCTTTCCCACCCCTTGCAAAACCATGGAGAGGCCGATTCCCCGGGGCTGATCACCAGGCAGAAGCCAGAAAACCCGATCCTGGGGGAACTAATTACTCCACCCAAATGGCTCACCTTCTGCTTTGATCTCGAATTCTCCTCCGGCTTCTCCACCTAGCGATGCCGCGCCCCCCCTCCCCCCTACACACACACCCCAGGCTAAAAAAAAAATGGGATTGGGTTTCCATGCCAGGTTTCGCCCTTCAGGGTCCCCCTGTCCCTGAGTGTGAGAGTCAGCAGACCCCGTCTTGCCTTGTCCCATCTCGGCTTTCATCTTTCTCCTCACCCACCCACCCACCCGAACATGTGTGGGTCTACAAAAAGGATCAGATCTCCAGAGCTGAAGAAGCTTCTTGGAGGAGAAGCGAAATGTCTTCAAAAGAAAAACAAGGAAGCCCAGTTGCCTCTTGAAAAAAAGAAGATCTCTGCTTTGTAGTGGAAGGGCAAAGTGCCATCTCATTTTGCTTGCCCAAAATAAGTCCTGGGGACTTGGTGAAAGGTGGGCCACTTCGTTTTCTTTGGTGGCAATAGGGATGTGGCGCATTTTAATTTCTCCAGCCTGGGCAATCTCCTTGTGGTCTCCTTTCCAAGGGCTCATCCAAAGGAAACCTTTTCTCCTTTTCCCACCCTGTTGCCCTCTTGACTCGTGGCGGGATGCAGGTTTGAGAGCGCAATCCAACTCACGAGGAGGTTGTCCTGTGGGAACAACAGCCCAGCCAAAAAAACTTAGCGATTCTACCTGAGAAGAAGTGTTTGAGAGAGGGGAAAGAAGCATTTTGTGGGGGCAATTCATCCTGATGATGGGATGTGGCTGAGGGTCTCAGCGGATGGATTTTTCCATCTGTCACAGCTGAGCATCTACGCCGTCACTCCCAGTGGAAGCTTGTGACAGCCCTGGCATTTCCTGGTGGCCTCCTATCCAAGCATGAAGGAGCTCAAGCCATCTTTGGTTCTCCAGCTCAGCTATTTGCTGATGCTTAACTGGGTAGATTGCAACATACCTGGGTCGAAATCCACTTCTGCTTATGCAGCTCATGGAGATCCCAAAATATCCCACACGAATCGCCTGCTCTTTTCCTCTTCCCTCCTCTTCTCCTTTTTTCCTTTTGCATCCCAACTTTGCAAAGTCATTTCCTCTGCTTGCAGGCAGGCAGTTCGTCAGGGTTTTTTTTCCGAGCTAAAGAGCAGGATAAAAAGGCATGGAATAAACAGGTTGTCATAGGGATGAAAACTGAGGAAGATAAAAAAAAAAAAAAAAACCCGGGATCCCGGCTGAACTCTTAATTTATTTTTTATTTTTATTTTTTATTTTGGAATGGGAGGATAAATAACATGCCTTCAAGGTGCCACGAAACCTTTTGAAATTGGTCGCAGTTCCACCTTAGCTTCGTTGCGGTCTAAAAGCCAGGATGCCGTCGTGCAAATATTTATTTTGCAATTTGGTCTGAAGTGGGGAAAGAAAGAAAGAAAATTGCGAGACGTCCGGGTCCTGATTGCAGATGTGTTTTTTGCCATGGGGGGGGGGGGGGCAAGAGACCCTAAGAAGGTGACAGAGGGGGCAGGAAAAGCTCTGCCGAGAAATGGAGCCAAAGCAGAGTGGGAAGAGAGTGAAACAGAATAGAAGGGGGGAAAATAAAAAAGAATTGGAAAACATTGGGTGGAGTAAATTTGGATTTGCGGTTCTATTAAAAAAAAAAAGAGCTGTTGTAGGAATATCAGCGTCAAAGAAAAGCTTGGAGAATATTAATTATTTGGACAGGGGGTCCTGGGTGACGTTTTCTCCATCGTCCCTTAATCTGGATGTTCGGGATTAAACTGGGGGCAAGGCTGTAGCCCTTTCTGAGATCTGAGTTAGTTTCCGTCCCAGGCAGGGTTTAAATCAGGAGTGTCCAACCTTTTACAACTTTTTAAGACCTGTGGACTTTAATTCCCAGAATCCCCCAGCCAATGCTGGGCTGGGGAATTCTGGGAGTTGAAGTCCACAAGGTTTAAAAGTTGCAAAGGATGGACAGCCATGGCTTAAAAACGATCCTGTGTCCGCTGGAGGGCACCAGGTTTGCAAAAGTCCCACTCGAGAGACCCCAAAGCCTTTCCAGCTCTATTTATAACAAAGCACCTTTCAAAGTTTACCTTCCAAGGCCGATTGAACTTAGCACACAGAGAAAGCAGGAAGTTTTCCTTTGGGGTTCTCTGCACTGAGCAGAGGACTAGATGCCCTCAAAGGCCCCGTTCCCGACTCCCCGCGTTGCCTGAGCAGCTAGCTAGCGGGAAAGGTCAAGCAGGATTCTTACTTTATTGATGTTGCTTGTTTATGGCTTCTCCCTGTTTGCTCCCACAGTCAGGAAGGGCGTGTTCCTTAACGGCCGTCGCTTTTCAACAATCTCCGCTCCCCCCCCAAAACCTCCTTTATCTTATCAGCCATAAGATAAGCCTGACATGGATTGCAGGTTACCTACATGAAGTCAGGATGGTGGCCCAGGGCAGTTTCGCTGTCAGATGCTTAGGGTCGCTCACGAGTTAGACCCGGCTTGGATGTAGGTGGCCGGACCAAGCCGATACAACCGACTCGCATTTATGACGGTTGCGGTGTCCCCGGGGTCTTTTGACAAGCAAAATCAATGGGGGTTCAAAAAAAATATAAGAGAGGGTCCTATTTTCGGGAAAACATGGGTAGTTGTTAAGCAGAGTGATGGCATTCGGGGAAAAACTGTCCTTGTGTCTAGTCGTCTTGTTGTGCAGTGCTCTATGCTGTCATGTTGAGAGTAGGAGTTGAAACAATTTATGTCCAGGATGCGAGGGGGTCTGTAGATATTTTCCCAGCCCTCTTTTTGACTCGTGCAGTAGTCAGGTCCCCCATGGAAGGCAGGTGGGTAGCCGTGGTTTTTTCTGCAGTTCTAATTATCCTCTGAAGTCTCTGTCTGTCTTGTTGGGTTGCAGAGCCAAACCAGACAGTTATGGAGGTGCAGATGAAAGACTCAATAATTCCTCTGTAGAACTGGATCAGCAGCTCCTTGGGCAGTTTGAGCCCAATTGGTGTCCATAATTGGGCCTTTGCTGAAACCATCTGAAAATTGAAGCCCACCAGCCTTACCAGACAGGAGAAGCAGTTTGCTAGCTGTATCAAGGCACACAGATTTCCACGCACAGAGGACTCTGGCGGTTTTCAGAAATAGACTGGACAACCGTTGGACTGGGATGGTATTAGGTCTCCTGCTTTGACCACGGGGTTGGACTAGAAGACGTCTGAGGTCCCTTCCACCCTCGGGTTCTATATTCTATGCACAAGGACCCTTGCAGGCAAGCAGGGCCTGTCAATACACGGTTGCAAAAAACCTTCCTCTTCTTCTGATTTATTTTTTAAAAATCCTCTAGTGTGTGGTCCTGACTTCCTGTAAGCCCGGCAGGAGGAAAATAATTTGGAGGAGGAGGAATTTTAAAAATGACCTTCCTTTTCAACTTCTTCCCCTAAGGTTCTTCCCCGATAAGGTTTGTACAATGCATGACATGCCAGGCATAACTGAAGACGCATGTAAATTCTCTGACGAGGCTGTTATTTGGCCTCTGAGCTGTGTTGGACAGCCATTCCCCCGGTGCTTTTATTGAGCAGACAGGGAGGGTTGGGAGGTGGGTGAGTAATTATTCCATTAAAGAAAAGCAAGCAAAATACAAGCGATCCTTATTATTCACGGGGATTGGCGTGCAATTGCCAATAACAAAGCTGCCTATGATGATCTAAGATAAATTGATGGGCTGGGATCCAGATGCCTGGAAAAATGACACTCAAAATGCAGGAAAAAGGGAAGGAAGGAAGGAAGGAAGGAAGGAAGGAAGGAAGGAAGGAGGGAGGGAGGGAGGGAGGGAGGGAGGGAGGGAGGGAAGGAAGGAAGGAGAGGTAAGGAAAAAAGGAAGGAGGGAGAGAAGAGAGAGAGGAAGGAAGTTTGCTTCCTTTAGACGATTAGCACTATCAGTGTCAGTTGGTTTTAATGCCTTCCTGAATTCTACATCAGCAGCCTTTCAATCCCAATTGCCAGACTGGTTAAAAAAAGGGTGACCTTCGGTTATAGGTCCACCAGGGGCATTCCCTGGGCACATCTGGTTGGCCTCTGTATGCCCCAGACACGGAGAGAACATGGACCTTCAGGCTGATCCTGTCTCCTGCCTCTTAAAGTCATTAATCCCAGGGTACGCACGACTCGGTGCCTAGTTAGGCCTCCAGGTCCTGCTGCCTTTTCATTTCTGACTTTTATTCCGGGGCCTCCTAAGTCCATGGAGAAGAAAGAATGAAACTAGATTTTTTAAAAGTGCAGGGTCCAGGAAATTGCTGACACGGAGGAGAAGAGAAGAGAAGAGAAAAGAGTGAAGAGAAGAGAAGAGTGAAGAGAAGAGAAGAGAAGAGAAGAGAAGAGAAGAGAAGAGAAAAGAGTGAAGAGAAGAGAAGAGTGAAGAGAAGAGAAGAGAAGAAAAAAAGTGAAGAGAAGAGAAGAGAAGAGAAAAGAGTGAAGAGAAGAGTGAAGAGAAGAGAAGAGAAGAGAAAAGAGTGAAGAGAAGAGTGAAGAGAAGAGAAGAGAAGAGAAAAGAGTGAAGAGAAAAGAAGAGAAGAGAAAAGAGTGAAGAGAAGAGTGAAGAGAAGAGAAGAGAAGAGAAAAGAGTGAAGAGAAGAGTGAAGAGAAGAGAAGAGAAAGAGAAAGAAAAGAGTGAAGAGAAGAAGAAGAGTGAAGAGAAGAGAAGAGAAGAGAAGAGAAAAAGAGTGAAGAGAAGAGAAGAGAAGAGAAAGAGTGAAGAGAAGAGTGAAGAGAAGAGAAGAGAAGAGAAAAGAGTGAAGAAGAGAAGAGTGAAGAGAAGAGAAGAGAAGAGAAAAGAGTGAAGAGAAGAGAAGAGAAGAGAAAAGAGTGAAGAGAAAGAGTGAAGAGAAGAGAAGAGAAGAGAAAAGAGTGAAGAGAAGAGTGAAGAGAAGAGAAGAGAAAAGAAAAAGAGTGAAGAGAGAAGAGAAGAGAAGAGAAGAGAAGAAAAAAGAGTGAAGAGAAGAGAAGAGAAGAGAAAAGAGTGAAGAGAAGAGAAGAAAAAAGAGTGAAGAGAAGAGAAGAGAAGAGAAAGAGTGAAGAGAAGAAGAGTGAAGAGAAGAGAAGAGAAGAGAAAAGAGTGAAGAGAAGAGAAGAGAAGAGAAGAGAAGAGAAAAGAGTGAAAAGAAGAGAAGAGAAAAGAAGAGAAAAGAGTGAAGAGAAGAGTGAATAGAATAGAATAGAATAGAATAGAATAGAATAGAATAGAATAGAATAGAATTCTTTATTGGCCAAGTGTGATTGGACACACAAGGAATTTGTCTTTGGTGCATAAGCTCTCAGTGTACATAAAAAGAAAAAAAAATATGATTCGTCAAGAATCATAAGGTACAACACTTAATGATAATCAAGGTTACTAATAAGCTATCAAATCATACTAGGAAACAAATAAAAACAATATAAATTGAAAGATACAAGCAACATGGTTATGGTCATAAGTGGGAAGAGATAGATACTAGTAAGGAAGAGAAGGATACTAGTAATACAGTCTTAGTAAATTATTTGACAGTGTTGTGGGAATTAGATGTTTAGCAGAGTGATGGCGTTTGGGGGAAAAACTGTTCCTGTGTCTAGTTGTTCTGGTGTGCAGTGCTCTATAGCGTCGTTTTGAGGGTAAGAGTTGAAACGGTTTATGTCCAGGATGCGAGGGGTCTGTAGCAGGGGTGGGTTTCATAATTTTTTACTACCGGTTCTGTGGGTGTGGCTTGGTGGGCGTGGCTCAGTGGGTGTGGCAGGGGAAGGACACTGTAAAATCTCCATTCCCATCCCACTCCAGGGGAAGGATACTGCAAAATCCCCATTTCCTCCCGATCAGCTGGGATTTGGGAAGCAGAGAAACTGGGATCTTCCTAAGTCGTGGCCTCCTAGCAAAACTTCCCCCCGTTTTAAAAAAATAACTTTTTTTTAATGGCCGTCGTGCCATTAGTGATGGTCGAAAGGGCCGGCCTTATTTTTCTAAGCTGCTCCGGTTGAACCTTTGGGGTTGGCTGATCCGCGTTATGGTTGCCATGGGGCAAATGTGGGGCCTGTGATTGGTTTTATTCACCCACGGGGCAAGATCAAAGACAGCTCCCCTGGACCTTGGGCTGCCGGAAAGGGGTTTACTTATGGCTTCTAATAAAACAAAATAAGGGCAGGGAAAGGAGGGAGGGAGGGAAGGAAATCCAATTTAGGATCGATGCCCTGGGGCTGCCTCCAGCCGCCCCCTCCCCTGCTTTCTTTAATATAAAGGCTATTGTGCCCAAGGGGGTCCCTCAAGCAGGAAGTCCCAACTGGGGGAACGCTGCAATACGCATGCCTTGGCTTCCTCTCAGAAAGAGGGAAGGGGTGCAATTGAAATTAAACAGCGTTGCTCGGTTGTGAGATGAGCGGCCCATAAATTAATAAATAATAAATAAGCACATGTCCCCCGCTGCTCGATATTCCGAAGTTTGGGATTTCCTACAGGCATCGCCCGTCCAATTTTCTGGATAGTGTGATCTAATCCGAGGGAAGAGGGACTTATATCTCTTTTTTAGCGCTCAGGTACAATAGAGGTGGGCTCGGTTACCTGCAGGTTCGCGTATCTGGGGGGGGTAAATAGAACCAGAATTTGGTTTTTTTTTTTTCATAAACACAAAATGTATTTCTGGCAGGTAGAAGTGATTCCTTCCTTCCTTCCTTCCTTGCCTTTTTATCTGCCTTCCTTCCCCTTCTTTCCCTTTCTGTCTTCTTCCTTCCTTCCTTCTTTCCCTTTTTATCCTTCTTTCCTTCCTTCCTTCTTCCCTTTCTGTCTTCTTTTTCCTTCCTTCTTTTCCTTTTCTGTCTTCTTCCCTTCCTTCTTTCCCTTTTTATTCTTTCCTTCCTGCCTTCTTTCCCTTTCTCTCTTTCCTTCCTTCCTTCTTTCCCTTTCTGTCTTCTTCCTTCCTTCCTTCCTTCCTTCTCTCCCCTCCCCTCCTCCTTCCCTTCCCTCCCTCTCTCCATTCTTTCCTTTTCCCCATTCCTCCTTGTGTCCTTCCCTCTGCTCCTCCCTCCCTCCCTCCCCCCTTCCTTCCCCATCCTTCCTTCTGTCCTTCATTTTGTCTCCCTCCCTCCCTCCCTCCCCTCCTCTCCCCTTCCCTCCCCTCCTTCGATTTCAGAAGCTTCTTAACCAACCATTTCAAGCAGCAGCAGGGGAATTCAGAAGGGAATCAGGCTCCTGGGCTGGGCCGGTGGCTACTAAGCCTGGAGTTCTTTTGCTTTCGGGAAAACATTGGCAGCATCTGTAAACCTGGGCCAGCTGCATTCCAGAAGAAACATTCCCCCCCAGCCAGTTTTCTCTGACTTCAAGGCAGCTTCAAAGCCGGAGAAAAACAGGGGATATCCTAACGCATAGTAGCTGCAGGGCTTCTCTTGAAGAATAATATTTGCCGGTCTTTGTATCCAGGTTGTTTGGGGTATCAACAAGTCGGTGTTTTGGATAAGGTTGATGCCTGGAAATCAGGTGAACCAAGGAACGTCTTAACCAGGCTTGAGTTTTTCAAGAGCAGCCCAGGAAACGTGGGATTGTGAATACCCCACCCCTGTTTTTATTGTGACATTAACTGTGCTTAAATAATCCCTAGTAATTGCAATAGCAGAATGTTAATACAATTCAATGATGCTACCACAGCATTAAACGTGGCAGAGAGGACGCACCGAAATCCCCCCCTCCCACGGGTTCCTAATAATAGTTTCGCATTATTTGTCACCTATACTGCATAAAATTGAGCCGTCATCCAAGAAAGAGCCTTGGTGGTACAGTGGTCTAAAGCACCCTGTTATTAAGACCAGCTGCCTGCAATTACTGCAGGTTCGAATCTCGCCAGGCTCAAGGTTGACTCAGCCTTCCATCCTTTCTAAGGGAGGTAAATTGAGGACCCAGTTATGGAGGCAATAAGCTGACTTTGTATAAAAATATACAAAAGGATGAAGGCTTTTGCTTAACGCATTGTAAGCCGCCCTGAGTCTCCGGAGAATCGAATTTAAAAAAAAAAAAAAAGAATGGGCCACAAGGCAAAGCCCTGTTTTGTAAATACAGCTAGTCCTTGACTTGCGACCGTTCATTTAGTAAGCGTTCGAAGTAACAACAGTGACTTACGACCGTTTTTCACACTTACGACCATTACAGCCTCCGCATAGCCATGCCCTCGGTTCCGATTTGGCTTTCCGGAGCGGTCAGCCAAACCCGATGGACCACTTCACCAGCGACCACTTTGAAAACATCTCTCAAAAAAAAAAATCCTCTTAAGGGGAAAACAAGCCATCCATAAGGATGCACAAAAATGTATTTTGGGGTGTTAGGAATGGGGAACCACCCCGAGCAGTAGAGAAAAACTTTTGGGAGCTGTCCCAAATTCCCCCTTCTTTTCCATGCCAATTGCAATATGTTGCTGACTCGCCAGAGCCTGCCAAAGCTTACGTAAAACCTCCCTACCGTCCCCGAGACCATTTTCCCCATCAAACACACACACCTTTGGGCACTCTTCCCACCCACCCCGCACACCTGGGTTGGGTCCCTGGGCGTCCATTTCCCACCCACCCCGTCTCCTTCCTCCCGCCTTGGTCTCAGGTCTTCCTGGCAGAAATTCTCTGAGCCAGCCAGACGAGTCAACCCCTCTCTCCCCTCCCTGCCGCCTTTGCGAGGGCAGAAAGTTAAAAATTATTCAAAGGCGAGATTCCTGGCCTGCGGGCCAGTACCAGGCGAAGATTTTCACCGCCCCGTTCTGTTCCTTGGCCAAAACCGAGATAAGACGCTAGGCAGTTCTTTTGGAATAATAATTCCCTTCTTCTAGATTGCGCTGGGAAGTTTGTCTTCTACCTTTCTCCACCCCCGCCCCAATTATAACCCACTTTTTCCCCCCCTCCCCTCTTCTTCTATTTTGTCAGATGCTCCCCGGCCCTTAGGGTGATGAATATTTGGTGTTAACTAGAAAGGAGGGAGAGGGGGGGGACACTTTAAAAGATGCAAATCATTAAACCACCCCATAGCTGAGTTCCTTTCCTCCTCCTGTCGGTTGCCTTCACTTCAAAGGCCAAGTAAGTAGCAGATTGATTGATTTTCTTTTTTTTTTTAAGCCCGGCTGCCCTCCGCAAAAGAATTTTGCATTGTTTTCTCTTCCCCCGAAACGTTGAGAAAACTGGACGGGGGCTGCAGAGGTTGACCTGGGAACTGAGGCACGCTGGATTTCTCTCGAGCCCAGCCAAACGGAGAAAAATTCGCAGGAATTCCAATTTTTTTTTCCCCCTCCACGCTTCACCTTCCGTCCGTAACAAATCACCTGGCGATGAATGTTAACAGTTGGGGCCTTTCCCACCCACCACCCCCCGGAGAACTTTTGCCGAGTATAAAACGGGAGCTGTCCGGTGGCAAGGAAGGATGGGCCGGCGACGTTGGCAAGCGCGGATCGTGGATCGCAACAGTCTTCCTGGGTAGGGTGGGCAAGGTAGGAGACCCTTACTCCAGGTCTTTTTCAGAAACCAAAGACGCACTGAAGACGAATGGGCCTGAAGTGGACTCCCACAAGTGTCACCATGTTGTGTCCATCACTTAGGATACAGCCACTCAAACGGTGGATGCTGGTCATCGGTGCCGGAGATAGAATAGAAGTGGTTTCACCTTCCGGTTCGGGTTAAGGTCAGGCCAAACCCCTGGTCCAGGGGATCCCGCAAGACCCCCCGTAAATATCTTGGCTTTACCGTCAGTTGATTAATTATCTCGGCTGCTTGTTTGTATTCATTTTCTGGGTGTTTTTCGTTAACGTCTTGCTGTTTTTTTTTTAATTGTTTTAGAATTCTAAGCTGCCCAGGATCATTTGGTTGAGTTGGGAGGAGGCTGCAGAAAGGGAATGAATGGATGAATGAATAAATAAATAAATTTGGGATAGATTAAATGCCAGAGACTGTCAAAGAAGGGGAAGCAGATGGAGTGGAGATGGTGGAGATGGTGGAGACGGTGGGCTTTGCATAAGAAGACAGCGGAGGAGGAGTGCAGTGTGGCCTAGTGGATGGATGCCTCCTTATTGGATGGGCTTAACGATCTGAAATGCTGATGAAATGTAAATGAATTTGGTTTTGACCTGCCTGGCTGGGTTTGGAGAGTAGGACCCCCCCCTCCCATTCCTAGGTCTTACCCTCAAAAGCAAAACCTCAAGAACAGGAGGTGCAAATAGATTTCAGAGCTGAGACCTTGGCTTAGCCTAACCTACCTGGCAGGGTTGTTGCAAAGATGGAAGAGGACGGTTCCCCCCCACCTCCACCCCCAGGCCTTTCCTTGCTGTTCTGCAGTGAAGGTGCATCGGGTCCAAGCTTAACGAAAAACGGGCTCCATGTTATCCTTAGGAGACGAGAACAGTTTTTATAGAAGTGACGAAAGGCAATGCTGAATTAAAGCAGACAAAGCCATTTAAAGCAAAAGGGGGGGGTGGAGAATGCTTATCCTCCCCCCCCTCCACTTCGCTATCCGCCTGTGTGAGTTTGGGATCTAAACTTCTCTCCGTCGCGCAAGAGGAATGTAGACTTTGCTCAGGGACTCGGCTTTCCTGCTCCTCGTTTCTTTCAGCCTGAGCTCGACCCAGAGCCTGCAAGACGGGCCCTAGGATCACTGGCCTACCTCTCCGGGCTGTTGGTGCGAAGACCAACGCCTTCCCATAATCCCCTGCCCCCTCTCTTATTCAGAATGACTGGGACCAGAGCCAGGGATGGGTGGGGCCAAGGCCCAAGACGGGAGGAGCAAAAGCCAGTAAGTGAGACCAAAGACCTTATTCTCCTCCTCTTTTTGAATCCCTGGTCTTCTTGCCCGTGTTTCAGAGATCGTTTAGGGTAATGGATGATGGGAGTTGGAATCTAAATAACTCTGGAGCATCCCGTTCAGAGGGAGGCTGGCTTTGGGGCAGGGAAGCATCCCAATTCATGAGAATAAACTGCTTGAGTGAATCACTCTCGGTTTAAAAGTGCAGGCAGCTAACATATTTTTGTTTTGAAACTATTGTGTTTTAAGGTCATTGTTCTGTCTATTTCTGTGTTTTAAGGGCATTTCCAGCTACAGATAGATGCACTCTGGCCTTATTTATCTCCTAATCGTGCTCATCCTGACCATAATCGCATCGCCCGAGCCGTTTCTGATCATCAGGTGGTGCTAACAGTTTAAGGCCGGTAGCTTTTCCTACTCCTGCCGACAAGCAGCTTATCGAGAGGAAAGCCTGGCGGGGAGGCCCTGGCCTTCAGGGGGTTAACAAAACCCTCCTTGCATCCGGCAGGTTCAAAACACCTGCTGCCCCCCACCCACCCCACCCCAAACAGCCAATGAGAAGCCAGCACGTAGCAGCTCCCAGACAAGTGTCGGTTTGAAACCCAACACCTGTCTCCGGTTCCTGCCAGGTGTGGCGGCCAGGTTGATGCTCGCCTCTTCTCACCTGGAAGTCCCTCCCTGTTTCCCCCACCCTCT
Source organism: Pantherophis guttatus (assembly GCF_029531705.1). The sequence continues at coordinate 883,435 of NW_026844057.1, forward strand.
CCTTCCTTTCCATCAAGAGATTTGGCTACTTCCTCCCCACACAGCCCCAGTCTCCATCCGTGGCATTCGATCCTCAGGTGGTCGGCACCTATAAATGCCCACCTGGCAGTAACAGGAGTCGACCGCAATGCCACCTTGTCCGTTTCCCTTTCCACCACAGGTAAGGGACGTTCTTCTTTCTCTCCCCAAGCCAGAGCTGGTCTTTCTGGAAAGGGGAAGGTTGTGGTCCCCAAGAGGACAGGAATCTGGTTCTAAAACAAACCAGCAATGTTGGCCAGGCCGAATCACCCGTCTCCTAACGTCTCTACCAAAGCATTCTGCAACTAGGGACTTCCTTCCAGACGCCTGGACTTCAACTCCCAGAGTTCCAAAGTGATGCTGAACATACTGGGAGTTGGAGTCCAGCAAGCTAGGAAGTGTAAGATATAGAATGTATATCTTCAGCAAGTTTTTGTTCAAAATTAGGATGGCAGCTTCCAACTTAGGGTTGCAAAACACAATTTTCTCATTTTTGACGCCCTCCTCAAAAGTGTAGGCAGAAAAAGAAAAGATCCATTTAACAGACCCATCCTATCATAAAAGGGAGGAAACGATGGCTTCACGCTCCATGCCTCTCCCATCCCATCCCACTCATCTCCATACCAACTCTAAAAACACCAGCTAGTCCTTGCCCAGAAAGGGGATTTGTAATGTGAGAAACTGGTTTTGAGCAACAAGATGCATTTTTCCAGGTTTAGCTGGGCTGCCCAGATGGGAGTTTTTAAAATTCTAGTTTTCCCAATAATTTACTGTATACCAGGCTTGAAAATCCCACACCTCTCCAGAGCATAGACCACTCCTGGTCTGCACATAAGCCCTCCAGATCACTTATCGGACCTTGTAATATAAGGTAGAATCAACCTTTTTAAATTCATAGAATGTAGAATAATAGACTTGGAAGGGATTTTGGAGGTCTTCTAGTTTAACTCCCTGATTGAGCAGGAGACCCTATGCCAGGGGTGAAATCCAGCAGGTTCTGACAGGTTCTGGAGAACCGGCAGCGGAAATTTTGAGTAGTTCGGAGAACCGGCAAATACCACCTCTGGCTGGCCCTAGAGTGAAGTTGGAAATGGAGATTTTGCAGTATCCTCCCCCCAGGAGTGGGGAGGGAATGGGGATTTTGCAGTATCCTTCCCCTGCCATGCCCACCAAACCACGCCCACAGAACCGGTAGTAAAAAAAAAAAGGATTTCATCACTGCCCTATACCTGTGACGGCAAACCTATGGCACACGTGCCCGAAGTGGCACATGGAGCCATGTCACCTGGCATGCCAGCCGTCGCCCCAGCCCAGCTCCACCGCGCATGCACACGCACCTCCCACCGGCCAGCTGGGTTTCAGGTCTCTGCCACACATGCATGGGAGGGCAGGGTGCATTTTGGGGGTTCGTACGTACACACCGCCCTCTCCCCCCCCCATTTTGGGCCTGGAAGGCCTCCTGCACCAACCTGGAAGCCAAAACGGGGGGGGGCATGCGCAGGGGGGCACTCGCATTGTATTTTGGGGGGCCGGGCACACGCGCGTGCATTCACACATGCATGTGTGTGCTTTGGGCACTCGGCACCAAAAAGGTTAACCATCACTGCCCTAGACCATTTCAGACAAATGATTGTCTAATCTCTTTTTGAAAGCCTCCAGTGAGGGAGCACCCACAACCTCTGAAGGCAAGTTGTTCCACCGATTAATTGTTCTAACAGGAAATTTCTCCTTAGTTCTAAGTTGCTTCTCTCCTTGGTTAGTTTCCATCCATTGTTTCTTGTCCTGCCTTTTAGAAAATAGTTTGATTCCCCTCATCTTTGTAGGAGCCCCTGAGATATTAGAACACTGCTATCACGTCACCCCTAGTTCTTCTCTTCGCTAGACTGCCTGCAATTACTGTGAGTTCAATTGTCACCAGGCTCAAGATTGACTCAGCCTTCCATCCTTCCGAGTTAGGTAAAATGAGGACCCGATTTGTGATGGCAATAAGCTGACTTTGTATAAAATAGAACACCGCTTAGGGGAGGCCAAAAGCCCTACCAAGCAGGTATATACAAAAGTATGAAGGCTATTGCTTAAAACCAGCTGCCTGCAATTACTGCAGGTTCGAATCTCGCCAAGGCTCAAGGTTGACTCAGCCTTCCATCCTTTCTAAGGTAGGTAAATTGAGGACCCAGTTGTGGGGGCAATAAGCTGACTTTGTATAAATATACAAAAGGATGAAGGCTATTGCTGAGCACATTGTAAGCCGCCCTGAGTCTTTGGAGAAGGTCGGCATATAAATCAAATTAAAAAAAAAAAAAAAAGCATTGTAAGCCGCCCTGAGTCTCCAGAGAAGGGCGGCATATAAATCAAACTAATAAAATATAAATCAAACTAATAAATAGACTAGACATACCCAATTCCTGCAACCGTTCTTCATACATTTTAGCCTCCAGCCCCCTAATCCTCTTGGTTGCTCTTCTCTGCTCTCTTTCCAGAGCCTCAACATTTTTTTTTGTATTGTGGCAACCAGAACTGGATGCGGTATTCCAAGTGGGGTCTTACTAAGGCTTTCTAAAAGGGGTAGTAGAACTTAAGTCATAAGTTTATTTTGTCAAGCATATAGAAGATAACAGGTAAAAGTATAAACATAATTTGAATACATGAAAAGAGTAAGTAAAAAGGAATATTAGGACAGGGACGTTAGGCACGCTGGTGCACTTATACACACCCCCTTATAGACTTCTTAGGAATGGGGTGAGTTCAACAGTAGACAGTTTAAGGTTAAAGTTTTGGGGGTTTGGGGAAGAAACCACAGAGTCAGGTCGTGCATTCCAGGCATTGACCACTCTGTTACCGAAGTTATATTTTCTGCAATCAAGTTTGGAGCGGTTTACCTTGAGTTTGTATCTATTGTGTGTTCTTGTATTGTTGTGGTTGAAGCTGAAGTGGTCATTGACAGGAAGGACATTGTGGCAGATAATTTTATGTACTACGCTTAGGTCAGACTGAAGTCGGCGTAGTTCTAAGTTGTCTTAAGCCCTTCATGTGATCTTGATTCTATCCCTCTATTAAGCCCTGCTGAGCGGCCATTTTATGGGTCTGTATTCCCAACCATCTCCCTACAAGGACGTGAGAAACTCCCTCTTATTTTGAACTAGAGATGGGAGGATGAGTGGTGGTGGTGCTGTGGGGGGGTGGAAATCACCATCAGGGTCTAGCTGGCACTGACCGAATTCAAAACAAAAGAAAGCTCATTTGACCTCCAGCCTCATTAGATCTGTTGATTTATGGGCTGCTTCAAAGCCTTGTTTTCTTTCCAAATCTAAATTTCTTTTCTTTTTGGGGACTAGCTGTTCAAGTCATTAACCTGACCCAGTGAGGCTGCCTTATCAGCTTTTGGGGTGGGAGTGAGAATGAAGCAAAACTGGAAGAGCCCCTTTAATTAAAGCCTTCGCCTTCCTACACGCAACAGGCACAGTGCCCGGAGCAATCCTGGTCCATAACAGGCATCCATCCTTCCTCTTGGAGCCAAAGGGATTTGGTTTGCCAGTAGCGTCCACCTTATCTGGGGACCATCCAGCCCTGTTCTTGATGCCAAGTCCATCTTCAAGGAGAGGGTGCCGGTTGGCCAGATCTTCTTGCACCTTGCAATGAGCTGATCCTTTCTGTGTCTTTCTTGGCCAAGCTCTGGGGGTGCGTTTCAGTGCACCTTAAAATGTTGGCCTTGTGGATGCAGATCTTGGTTAGCTGGTTATTTAGGGCAGAGAGTCTCCAAAGCTGGCTGAGGAACTCTGGGAGTTGAAGTCCACAAGTCTTAAAGTTGCCAAGGTTGGAGATTTATGGAGTACAAGTAGTCCTTGACTTAACAGGAGCCTGAGTGGCGCAGCAGACTAATGCTACTGTTAAAGGTAGTATTTAGCTTCTAGCTGCCTGCAATTACTGCGAGTTCAATTCTCACCAGGCTCAAGGTTGACTCAGCCTTCCATCCTTTCTAAGGTAGGTGAAATGAGGACCCAGTTTGTGGGGGCAATAAGCTGACTTTGTATAAAAATATACAAAAGGATGAAGGCTATTGCTTAACGCATTGTAAGCCGCCCTGAGTCTCCGGAGAAGGGCGGCATATAAATCAAAATTTAAAAAAAACAAAAACAGTTCATTTAGTAACCGTTCAAAATTATAATGGCACTGAAAAAAGTGACTTATGATCGATTTTTTTTTTTTACTTACGACCATTAGCGGCATCCCTGTGGTCACATGACCAAAATTCAGACGCTTGTTGCAAACTGGTTCGTATTTATGACGGTCGCAGCATCCCGCGTGATCAGGGACGCCGATGCAACAATCAGCTTTCGCAACCTTCTGACAAGTAAAAGTCAAAGGGGAAGCCAGATTTGTTTAACCAACTCTGTTACTAACTCAACAAATGCAACGATTTACTTAACCAACTGTTGCAAGAAAAGGTCGTAAAATGGAGGCCGGCGGGAGAAGGGGGCCGCCACAAAGAAGAGCGGGTCAATCTGTTCTCTTGTCCTTGACTTGAGGGCAGGGCGAGAATGTAATGGGTGGAAACTTACCAAGGAGAGAAGCAACCTAGAATGAAGGAGAAATTTCCTGACAGTTAGATCAATTAACTAGTGGAACAACTTGCCTCCAGAAGTTGTAAATGCTCCAACACTGGAACTTTTTAAGAAGAGATTGGACAACCGTTTGTCTGAAATGGTATAGGGCAGGGGTCTGCAACCTTAAATACTCAAAGAGCCATTTGGACCCGTTTCCCACAGAAAAGAAAACACCAGGAGCCACAAAACCCTTCCCATGCCTGACTATTTCCTGAGAGGCTACAAAACTAGCATATGTAGTTGAATTAAACGTTCTGTTTTCTTCTGAAACTTTTCTTTTCTTGGATTTATCCATGGTTGGCCTACCGGGGGTTGAAAAGCTCAATAAATCGCGTGCCGGCGGTGTCGCATATTGGTAGTTGTGACACACATTTTGAGCGACAGGGAGCCGCAGCAGAGGGGTGAAAGAGCCACATGCGGCTCCAGAGCCGCAGGTTGCTGACCCCTGGAATAGGGCTTCCTATCTGAGCAGGTGGTTGGACTAGAAGACCTCCAAGGTCCCTTCCAACTCGGTTATTCTGTCCTGCTGGATCCCCTAGACAACAAATGACCAGATTCCGCCTTGTTTAGTTGTGTTCTGAAATATTGCATTAGGAGGCTCTTGAGGTGGGTAACTCTCTGTGACCAGTCCCTTTTATTCTTTTATTAAATCTGGTGGTGCCTTTTCCAACTAACCCATTTTACCATATAAAGGAAAATATTTGTAGCTCGGGGATTGAAATGAGGGGGCACGTGGCGCTCTCTGAGCTTGGTTTTTTTTTCTTGCAGACGTTTCATTGCCCAACTTGGTAACCTCATCAATGTTCTTTTCCCAGTTCTCACGGCACTGGTGACGTGACCTAGTTTTGGGTTACGAACCTCCTAACACCTTTTATTCAAAGGCTTCCGTTTTGGCGAACTGCTGCTTTAAGTGTCAGTTTGGGAAGACGGGCTTCTAAGTTTTTAGGAAGTATCGCGTCCGCTTAGACTCCCAGGCCAGGATTTCCCCTCTTCACCTGCCGTGCTGTGCTCATAACGCTGTGAGAATGCAACACAATCTTGGCTCTTTTTTCGGTTTGTTTTTTTTATGTTTTGAAATGCTCCCTCGCAATTTGTAAGTTAGAAACAGGCACCCCTTCCGATCTCTCTCGTCTATCTCACCGCTTCACCGTTTGGCGAGCTTCCCAGATCCTGATGCAACCCTCCCAGGCCTACAAACACACGGACCAGCCCAGAAGAAGCCAAAAAGCCTTTTCCCACCGGTCACGGATCTGAATTCTGCCCATTGCTCCCTTAACCCCTTCGGGATAACTCCTGCAGACTTTCCTGAAAAAGGGGGGAGAGAGGTCTGGTGACTTAATTCCTCCGTTAGGGAACAGTGAGATGACGCAAACACGGTTCCAGAATTGCCAGATGGTGCCCTGTCCAACTTCTGCGCCGTCGAGATAATTGCGGTGGTGATTTTCTTGGGGAAAAACACACACACACACACACACACACACACACACACACACACAAACCCCATGAGCGTAGAGCTCAGAGGCGGAGATTTCAAGAGCTGTTAAATTATTACGACTGTTTACATACCGTCTTCTACTAGATAGCGCTGGTTGCATTGGGGACTTTTGACCCTGGGATCCTTCCCAAGGATTTAAGGATCATTAAAGAAATTGTAGGAACACGGGTTTTGTTCCAAGTCAGGCAATTTGGGGGGGCGATCGACCAGTTGAGTTTTTATTCCTATTGTGTCCAGATTTTTAGGTACCAGAGCTCTATATTTTTGTTATTAATTCAATTTAGAGGCATTTGAGGTTGCAGCTTCGTACCCAGGGGTGGGGCTGCTGAGGGTTCGCAAGGGTTCGGGAGAACCTCTAGCTAAGATTCTGTGCATTTCAGAGAACCCACAAATCCCACTCCTGGCTGGCCCCTCCCACCCCACCCCTCCCTTCCCAGGAGACCCCACGCAGCCCATTTTGGATGCAGGTAAGTGCAGGGTGTGCGAGGAGGCTCGGGGAGGGTGAAAAATGGGCCTACTGGAAGCTCAGGAAGACCAGAAACGGACCTGTTTCCAGCCTCCAGAGGGTCTCCAGAGCCTGGGGAGGCCGTTTTTGCCCTCCCGGAGGCTCAAAGAAAGCCTCTGGAACCTGGGGAGGCCAAACGCCCCTCCCCGTGGTGCAGGAGACTGACTAGGCCACACCCACCATGGGTGGAAAAATCTTTTATTTGGCCTTTCTTGATTTGGAGACAGCCGCGGGCCCTATCTGAGGCTCCAGCGGGCCTTTGTTGTTGGAAACAACGATCTATTTTGACACCCAACTTCAAAATATTTGTTTTCTGCCAATACCGGCATGTCGTCTTCCCTTTCTTCCTGTCCTCAAAACAGCCCAGATTCCCCGCAGAAGCCACTAGCCTCTCTCTGAATTTTGTTGCCTAATTTTCTGGCTCTTGCACAAGAGGTCAGACGTATTTCCCCCCCTTCCTCCTTTGAGGCAGTTGGGGCAGGCCAGAGGCAAAAAAACCCCACAAAACCCTGCAGAGATGACTGGAAGAAAAGCTGGACTGACTTCCTGTATTGCTCTTATTTCCCCCTTTACGGTGACCTTTGGGGTATCCTGGTTTCCCCGCCACCAACCCGCCATAAACCGGGTTGCCTCGTCTGACTAGTTCAAGGCTCCCTTCCCCCTTTCTCCCCCCCCCTCAGCACAGTCGCCAAAAGCGGCCGCCCCATTTTACAACCTTTCTTTCTTGCCACGGTCACTAAGTGAACCCTTCCAGCGGTTAAGTTAGCAACACTAACGTCGTTAAGCGAATCCGGCTTGGCTCGTCAGAAGATCGCAAAAAGGCGACCACGCGACTCCAGGACACTGCAACTAACGGTCATAAAATGCGAGTCCGTTGCCTTAATTTTTTTTTTATTTTTTATTGAACAGTTTTAAAAGTTTTACAAACATTTCCCCTACCCCCTCCCTCCTCCCCTTCCAACCCTCCCCTTCCCCTCCCTCCCCCCCCCGCTTCCCAGAGCAAAATACAGGGTATAACATTTGACAAACATAAGCTAGCATAAGCTAATTATCTGTAGCCTCCTAACCCCTTCTTGAACTTTTAACTCCCCTTTTACTAGACTAAGTTTAAGTACTTTATAAAATCTTCTGGATCATTCGTAAGCTATTTGAAATTTTTTAGTCCGATATTTGCCCTGAATATAATCAATCCATCTTCTCCATTCTAGCATGTATTTCTCATTTGAATGGTCCTTTAAATATGCTGAAATTTTTGCCATTTCTGCTAAATTTACTACTTTTAGTGTCCATTCTTGAATAGTAGGTAAGTCTTCCTTCTTCCAATACTGCGCCACCAAAAGTCTCGCGGCAGTTATTAAGTTCAAAATCAAATTAGTCTCCATAACCGTACAATCTGTGATTATACCTAACAAAAACAACTGTGGGGTAAACTTTATCCTTTTTAAAAAAAATATTTTGAATAATCCACCATATTTTTATCCAAAATGCTTTAACTTTTGTTACAAACATGTAACAAAACAAACATGTAACCAAACATGAAAATAAGTAGCATCAACATAGTCACATCTCCAACATTTGGGTTGTAAGTTTGGGTACATATAAGCTAACTTTTTGGGATCCAAATGCCATCTGTAAAACCTTTTATAGAAATTTTCTCTCAAGTTTTGAGCTTGTGTCAATTTTACATTTCTTACCCAAATCCTTTCCCATGTTTCCATCATTATTGGTTCCTCAAAATTGTGTGCCCATTTTATCATACAATCTTTAACTAACTCTGTCTCTGAGTTTATTTCTATCAATATATTATCCGTTGCCTTAATTTTGACCATGGGGATGCTCCAACAGCCATAAGTGTGAAAAAAAACAGTCCCAGGCAGGGGTGAAATCCAGCAGGTTCTGACAGATTCTGCCGAACTGGTAGCAGAAATTTTGAGCAGTTCGGAGAACCGGTAGCGGAAATTTTGAGTAGTTCGGAGAACCGGCAAATACCACCTCTGGCTGGCCCGAGAGTGGGGTGGGAAATGGAGATTTTGCAATATCCTTCCCACAGGAGTGGGGAGGGAATGGGGATTTTGCAGTATCCTTCCCCTGCCACGCCCACCAAGCCACGCCCACAGAACCGGTAGTAAAAAAAAAATTGAATTTCACCACTGGTCCCAGGTCACTTTTTTTCCAGGGCCATCGTAACTTCAAATGAACCATTGTAGGTCGAGGACCACCTGCCCAGTCCCATAAAAAGAAAAAAAAAATATTCCTGAAGTTGCTGTTTACCCATTGTGCCTCTTTCTCCCCTCCCCCCACCCCAACGTTTCTACTTTTCCGCTTTGCAAACCTTCCCATGTCAGGGGGAAAGGCGAAGAGCAATCTTGGGTTGATCTTTCTTCCCCCATGTTGAGGGTAACTACTTCCTTCAGTTTAGTATGCAACGGACCAGACAGCAAAGAGATACGTTGCTGGTTAAACACACAGATACTCACGGTAAAAAACAACAACAACATTCTTTACTCCTAGTGAAAAAAACCAAAACTATCTTTAAACATGTTTGTTTGTTTCAGCCCTCTACAAAACTTGGCTATATGACCCTTCTTGCCACAATTAAAACAATGTTTCACAGCATTTGCATTTACATTAGTCGACTCGGGGTTTTTCCCTCTGCTGTTTTCTTCCTTCTCTCCTTCTGGCCTCTTCTAGTAGTCGCGAGGTTACATTGGCCAAAGTTAGTTCTTGCTGCGTGAGGACTTCAAAGGATGTCACTACGTCGTCGTAGCTCTCATCCAGCGATGATAACAGTATATAAACCTGTTGCTGCTCAGAAAAAAACACCTCCTTCTGATGTAGCTCTCGAAAAACGCCTTTCATGTAATTCAGGTGGGTTAACATGTCACCCCCCCTTAAGGAGCCGTGTGCGAAATAACTTGCGCGTAATGTTAATTTGTGCCCCCACAGTGTCGCAAACGTAAAGCCGTCTCAAATTACTCCAGCATCTTTCAGCGGACTGTTCACCCTCGACGTGAACAAGCTGGGTGTCGTCTAGAGTCAAACCAATTATACACAATGCGCTCTCATTTTTCCTCTGGAACTCCGCTATCTTCCTGGCATCCTTAGCATCGTCAGCATTCCAGGAGGTCACATCTGGTGGGTTCTCCACTACATCCCATAGCCCCTCCTTGCGCAACAGTAGGCTGCATTTGGTGGACCAGGATTTGTAGTTGGTGCCATCCAGCCAGGTAACCAGCGATAAATTTGGAGCTTGACCGTGTGCCATCCTCACCAGGATATGAACTATATCAGAACGCCTGGAGGAGTAATGTGTGCCGCAACTCCCTTATTGCTGTAACCGGTACATACAGACCGGGCCCAACGGACCGACGTATGCAACGGACCGGACAGCAAAGAGATACGTTGCTGGTTAAACACACAGATACTCACGGACTCTGAACGGTAAAATATATATATATATATATTTACTCTTAGTGAAAAAAAACAAACTTGGTTTCTCAAAACAATGATAACACATCTTCGAATAATCCCTCTCCAACACAAAACCTAGTTTGCTTACAGTTCTCTTCAGTCACACACAGTCCCTCATCAGGAGATCAACCATCAAATAGCACGAGCAGGAGCTCCTGGGCTTCCTGTCTACTTGTATGGCTGCCTGATCATAGCACAGCCAATCATTCTTCTTATATCATTTAAAGTCACAAACATAGTTTTCTGTATTTTATTTTTATTTTATTTTATTTTATTTTATTTTTGAATTTGTATACCGCCCTTCTCCCTGAGGACTCAGGGCAGTGTACAGCCAAGTAAAAACATAAACTACAAACATTAAAATACAATTAAAAAGATATATATAAATTTGGCCCCATGATTAAAAACAATAACAAACCAATTAAAAACATTTTAAAAAGTGTTAGGCCAGCCCGGCTTGCTGGAAAAAGAAGGTTTTAAGGGCACAGCGGAAGGCACCGAGGTCTTGGATTCTCCTTATCTCTGGGGGCAGCTGATTCCAGAGGGTAGGTGCCCCCACAGAGAAGGCCCTCCCCCTGGGGGTCACCAGCCTACATTGTCTGGCTGATGGCACCCCGAGGAGGCCCTCTCTGTGGGAGCGCACGGGTCGGTGGGAGGCCGTCGGTAGCAGCAGGCGGTCTCGAAGATAACTAGGTCCTATGGCATGGAGTGCTTTAAAGGTGATAACCAACACCTTGAAGCGCACCCGGAAGACCACCGGGAGCCAGTGCAGCTCACGCAGGAGAGGTGTTGTATGGGAGCACCATGCAGCTCCCGTAACTACCCGCGCGGCTGCATTCTGGACCAGTTGGAGCCTCCGGGTGCCCTTCAAGGAGCCTCCGGGTGCCCTTCAATATATTACCTACCCAACCGTAGGATAAATATCCAACACCCCACCCCGCCCCAAGCAGCAAGAGTGACCAAGTCTCCGTCTCTCCCTCCTCCCTGCTGAAACGGGATCGCTCCTTCAGCTCCTTTTTCCCACGGCCTCCTCCTTGAAGGAAAGGACGGAGCCAAAGGTGCGCGGAGAGCCATGCTATGAAAATCCGAGCAGGGGTCAGGACAGTGGTGAAATCCAATTTTTTTCACGACCGGTTCTGTGGGCATGGCTTAGTGGGCATGGTGTGGCTTGGTGGGCGTGGCAGGGGAAGGAAACTGCAAAATCTCCATTCCCTCCCCACTCAGGGGAAGGATACTGTAAAATCCCCATTCCCACCCCACTCTGGAGCCAGCCAGAGGTAGTATTTGCCGGTTCTCCAAACTACTCAAAATTTCCGCTACCAGTTCTCCAGAACCTGTCGGCACCTGCTGGATTTCACCCCTGGGTCAGGAGGACTCCGATTCCAACCTGTGATTAAGCAAATGGCCTGTTTTGCTTAGGGCCAGGCGGGGGGCAAGGAATCCGGGCTCGATCGGTCCTGTTTAATCCAACCTTCTGTATTTCCTCCCCAAAATAATCATAATCATAATAATCGTGGGCCGCACCCAGCGAATAAACCAGGAAGAAAGTGGCTTTTTTTCACACACACCCCTCAACCCTTTTCTTTTCTTTCTGCGGAGCGAAACATTTTCTCTTCCTCTTTGTCCAGGCCTGTGCCGAAGCTCCCTTGATATTGAATTTTCAGGCGGTGAAAATATTTTTGAGCTTTAGGAAATAAAGGGGGGGGCCCACACAGGGAACCCCCCCCCCCTTTGGAGAGCCGGAAAGATGCCGGTGTGATTCTAAAAGAGCTGAAAACGTCATTTATTCCAATCCCGAATGAGTCTTAAAAACAGCTCAAGAAACAGCGGGCTGCTCTCATGAGGCCAGAGAAGAAAGATCCTTGAGCTAATGGGGCTTTGGGAAAATAAAACTTGCGACGTCGATGTTAAGGAGTCCCCTCCAGCGGGTCAAAAAAGTCAAAATGGCAGCCACAATGGTGCAATCTAAGTGATTTGTGTTGTTTTTTTAAACAACTGGTCCAAAATGCGGCCACGCAGGTAGTCACGGGAGCTGCCTGGCGCTCTCATACAACACCTCTCCGGCGCAAGCTGCACTGGCTCCCGGTGGTCTTCAAGGTGTTGGTTATCACCTTTAAAGCGTTCCATGGCATAAGGCCTAGTTATCTTCGAGACCGCCTGCTGCTACCGACGGCCTCCCAGCGACCCGTGCGCTCCCACAGAGAGGGCCTCCTCGGGGTGCCATCAGCCAAACAATGTAGGCTGGTGACCCCCAGGGGGAGAGCCTTCTCTGTGGGGGCACCTACCCTCTGGAATCAGTTGCCCCCAGAGATAAGGAGAATCCAAGACCTCAGTGCCTTCCGCCGTGCCCTTAAAACTTTCTTTTTCCAGCAAGCCGGGCTGGCCTAACACTTTTTAAAATGTTTTTAATTGGTTTGTTAGTGCTTTTAACCATGGGGCCAAATTTATATATATATATCGTTTTAATTGTATTTTAATGTTTGTAGTTTATGTTTTTACTTGGCTGTACACCGCCCTGAGTCCTCAGGGAGAAGGGCGGTATACAAAGTCAAAAATACAATAAAATAAAATAAATAAATATGTGCATTGCAGGGGAGGTATTCAGCCAGTTCGGACCGGTTTGCCCGAACCGGTAGTGGAAATCGCAGGTGGGCCGGCCCACCTGCTCCCGCTCCATGCCATCCTATTTAGGCTGGATACATGCGTGGACCAGTAGAGAAAATGGGTACCACCTCTGGTGCGTTGCATACGTATCACACATTTAAAAAACTGGAAGAGCTTTGAATGCACCATTGTGGTGGCTGTTTTGACTTTTTGGAAGCTGCGGACACCCCTAGATGGTCCTTTGGCTGTGGTTCAGGTAGAGGCAGGAGCTTAAATCACCGTTCGCTGGGTTGGATTCCTAGCCATTTCCCTGACAAGCAGAAGGCAAGGAGTTAACCAAATGCAGGAAGCATTGAGCCTTTTTTTTTTCCCTCTCCCCTTGGTTTTGTCCTCCTGGAGGTGAATCATCCCTGTTCAAACAGTAAACCGATCTGTCTTTATTTGGGGGGGGGGGAAGAAAGAAAGAAAGAAAGAAAGAAAGAAAGGGAAAAGGTCGATCTGTACCAGTGTAAAGGCAGTTTTGAAACAAGGCTGACCCCCCACGTATTCTTCTTGTCTGCTTGCACGCCCACCCCTGCCCCTCACTGTTCGGAAATGGCACTCTCCACGTGGGATAGAGAGCGGTGAAAGGAACCCGGAAGCCCCAAGCCAAACCCTTTGCCCGCATTGGGCCTGTTGTGGTTTTTTTTTTTAAAAAAAAAATAGGTTAAGCACCTGGAGGGGTTCAGGTTGCACCCAGTGAATGGGGCCCCCCCCAAACATCTCCCCGAAGCTCAGGTGAAAATGTTGGCAATATTTTTTCTTTATCTGCTAGCTAGGACCTCTTCTCTTCTTCTCTTCTCTTCTCTTCTCTTCTCTTCTCTTCTCTTCTCTTCTCTTCTCTTCTCTTCTCTTCTCCTCTCGTCTCCTCTCTTCCCCTCCCCTTCCCTCCTCTCCTCTCCTCTCTTCCAATTTTCTTCCTTTATCTCCTGTTTCTTTTCTTTTTTCTGTTAAGATCTTTTCTTTTTATCTGCTAGGATTCTTTTCTTCTCTTCTATATTCTCTTCTCTTTTCTTCTCTTCTATACTCTCTTCTCTTCTGTATTCTCTTCTCTTCTAAATTCTCTTCTCTTCTCGTCTCTTCTCTTCTCTTCTATATTCTCCTCTCCTTTCTTCCCCTCCCCTCCCCTCCCCTCCTCTCCTCTCTTCCAACTTTCTTCCTTTATCTCCTGTTTCTTTTCTTTTTTCTGTTAAGATCTTTTCTTTTTATCTGCTAGGATTCTTCTCTTCTCTTCTCTTCTCTTCTCTTCTCTTCTCTTCTCTTCTCTTCTCTCTCCTCTCCTCTCCTCTCCTCTCCTCTCCTCTCCTCTCCTCTCCTCTTCTCTCTTTCCCTCCCCTTCCCTCCTCTCCTTTCTTCCAATTTTCTTCTTTTATCCCTGTTTCTTTTCTTTTCTGTTAAGATCTTTTCTTTTTATCTGCTAGGATTCTCTCTTCTTTTCTCTTCTGTATTCTCTTCTATTTTGTATTCTCTTCTCTTCTCTTCTCTTCTTCTCTTCTCTTCTGTATCTTCTCTCCTCTCCTCTCTTCCCTCCCCTCCCCTCCCCTCCCTTCCTCTCCTCTCCTCTCCTTTCTTCCAACTTTCTTCCTTTATCTCCTGTTTCTTTTCTTTTTTCTGTTAAGATCTTTTCTTTTTATCTGCTAGGATTTTCTCTCCTCTCCCCTCCCCTCTCTTCTCCTCTTCTTTTCAAAGGAGCTAAAGCCAAGATCTCTTCCTGTTTGCTTCAGAGACATTGGGAGTTGGGAGATCAGTCTACGAGATGGGGACCTCCTGGGCATAGCTTTTGATGCGGCTGGCTCAGATTGGATGCGCAGCCTGGAAGCTGAGGTGTCTCCGTGACTATCTGGGCCTGGTTCTCGGCTCCTAGCACTGTGCTCCAAGGGGCTGCAGATAAGCAGTGTTGGAGACCATCGGAGAAAGGATTTGGGGGGTTGGATAGAGTCATCAGACACAGACACACCACAGGTTAAGGGCAGGGAGTCCATTTCTATTCACCCGGTGAAAGGAGGGAGCAGAGAACACAGAATGGGAAAAAGGTGATTTTATCCTATGTATTCCTCAAAGAGCAACACAGGATAAAAATAATAAACAAAATGAACTACTGGTATTCTTGGCAATTCCAGTTCAAGAATCTGGGAATTATCTGAGGAATGTTGTAACATTTAACCTAGGCCAGCAAAGTGTTTTTTTTTTTTTTTTGTCCTGTAAAATCCATAGTTGCTTTCGCATGATTACGATCCTCTCTGGTTATTGCCGCATCTCCCAAAAGTTTACCCTTTTCAGTTTTCTTTTTCAAGGGATAGCCGGTGTGTTGCCTTCTTAGCTGCAATGGTTTCGTTTGCAGAAACCCCATAAACGGTGAACTGGGTTTCTGCCACCTTGTCAGGGTTCTGCTCATTTGGGAACGTTTGGGAAATTATTGCTACTATCATGATGATTTTGCTTCTCCGTGTCTCCCTGTTGCTTTGGAAGAAATACGCGGGAGAGCAGTTTAAAAACCGGAGTTAAGGAGAGCTGCCTGTCGAGCTGTGAGCTCGATAATATCAACAGGGGTGGGAAGTTAATCATGCACCAAGGTTTGGGTGGGTGAGAAAATTCTTCCATTCCCTGGTAAGGAATTAACTCTCAGTCCAGCCACTTCTAGTTCAAAGAGGGGGGGAAAATCTATGTCTTCCCAGGATTGTTTTTGCCCAACCTGCCATTTCTTTAGAAGGAAAATGTCCCAAGTGATTCCATGATGTAAAAATATAATTACAGTAGCGGCCAAAATTGTGGAAACCTTTCGGGGGAAATGTATTTTTGAGGTTTGATGGCTAATAACACCACTTTTTTTGGGGGGGGAGTAGTACCATAAAATTATATATCAACGGAAAAATAATTTAATCAAGAATGTAATGCTTTTCAACCTTTGTTTGAGAGATAAAAGTGGCTTTTTTTTCGTGGAATTCTAGATTTTAGGCCAAATTCCTGCAGTCTGCGCCGAACAGTCCTTGCACTCAACTTCACATTGCATTGCACCGTTTCATCTTGTATACACCCAGGTAATTTTCTTCTGTCACGTAGGCACAGTCTCCTAATTCTTCTATCATCACTTGCTGTTGTGCACCTTTTCCTGCCTTTACCGGTGAGGTTTTGTAGTGACTGAGTCTCGTTATACCTCTTCAAAAACTTAGAAATGCCACCTTTGGTTAAGTTTCCACCCATTTTTCTTCTAATCTCTTCATAACTGCAGCCTTGTTCACTTAATAATACTATTTTGCATCACTTTCTGGGTGACCAGTCAACTCTTTGTACCATTACTTTAATTTTACTATGTTTTACAAACTTACTAAATGAAAGAACACAAAAAAAACCCAACCAACTTGATAGCGATGACATAACACACTGACCAAATGTCCTCCTGTGAGCTTCAATACATGACATCAATACAGTAGTGGGATTCAGCCGGTTCGCACCACTTCGGGAGAACCGGTTGTTAACTTTCTGAGCAGTTTGGTGAACCGGTTGTTGGAAGAAATCATTAGGACAGAGAACCAGTTGTTAAATTATTTGAATCCCATCACTGCATCAATAACTGAATCCTACTGTGATCTGATTGGATCTCATTGCCAAAACAAGATGACACCTGATTGGGTCTCTAAACACTCATGCTCATTGGCTATAATCAGATGAAGGAAACCTACCTGATATCAACCTAAGCAAGTTGTGCTTCCTTTTTCTGGTTATCTGGCTATAACTTTTCATAGAATACAGATAATTGAACAAACTTTGTTGCATTACATTCTTGATTAAATTATCTTTCCACTGATACATAATTTTATGGTACTACTCAATAAAAAAAGTGGTGTTATTAGCCATCAAACCTCAAAAGTACACTTTTCCCAAAAGGTTTCCACAATTTTGGCCACTGCTGTATTCCCAAACTGAGTTGACTCCTGATGATCCCATCAATACAAGTTTCTTGCCTCTGCTTTCTCCAAGGATATTTGTCATTTATTTTCCAAAGTACCAGAAGGCAAGACAAGAAACAATGAATGGAAACACATCAAGAAGAGAAACAACCTAGAATTAAGGAGAAAGTTCCTAACAGGGAGGACAATTAACCAGTGGAACAGCTTGCCACTAGAAATTGTGGGCGCTCCGTCATTGGAGGTTTTTAAGAAGAAACTAAACAGCCACTTATCTGAAATAGTATAGGTTCTCCTGCTTGAGCACGGGGCTGGATTAGAAGACCTCCAAGGTCCCTTCCAACTCTGTTATTCTGTCCTGGTGATGCCCTAGATCAGGGGTCAGCAACCCGCGGCTCTGGAGCCGCATGTGGCTCTTTCATCCCTCTGCTGCATCTCCCTGTTGCTGGTCGGCTCCACAATTGATAGGGCTTTCGGTTAGGACAGGTAGAGGAAAAAGGATGCCGCGCTAGGAGGAGACCAGGGGTGAAATCCAGCAGGTTTTGACAGGTTCTGGAGAACCGGTAGCGGAAATTTTGAGCAGTTCGGAGAACCGGCAAATACCACCTCTGGCTGGCCCCAGAGTGCGGTGGGAATGGAGATTTTGCAATGTCCTTCCCCCAGGAGTGGGGAGGGAATGGCGATTTTGTAGTATCCTTCCCTGGAGTGGGGTGGAATGGAGATTTTGCAGTATCCTTCCCCTGTCATGCCCACCAAGCCACGCCCACCAAGCCATACCATGCCCACCAAGCCACGTCCACAGAACCGGTAGTAAAAAAAAATAGGATTTCCCCACTGGAGGAGTCTCTATGGTAGGGGAACCGGACTTCCGGTCGGCTCCAGAATTGAACCGGGGGGGCTTCCGGTTAGGACCTTTGTGGCTCTTTGAGTGTTTAAGGTTGCCGACCCCTGGCTTAGACAAGAAATGACTACATTCAGCTGTGTTGAATTCTGAAATATCTCATTAGGAGGCTCTTGACGTGGGTGGGTGTGTATGACAGTAGCTCCTTACAAATAAATATAAATTGAAGGAGGTGGGGGAAGTATTTTTAGAAAAACATTGCTTATAGTAGCAATATCTAGTTTCCCAGAAGTAAATAATAGGAACCTGGTCCCTATCTCTGCTTTTACCTAACTAATCATTTCCCCATAACCCTGGCTCCGTGTTGGACCCAAGCATTAAAATACCCCTGAAACCTTGTGGATTGTCACCAGTTCTGTGGGTGGTTTCCCAGTTTAGTCTGTCTTGGAAGCTGACGCCACCCAGCCTCAGAAAAATCCTTGAGAAGAGGTCTTTTGATACAGGCAGTCCTCTACTTACAACCGCAGTTGCGGTCAGTCGCTGGGCAAGACAGCCGTTAAGTTGAGTTTTGCCCCATTGCACAACCTTTCTTGCCCTCACTTGCAGCGACTCCCTGCAAGTTGTTAAGTCAAGGGTTGTTAAGTGAATCTTGGCTTCCCCCTCGACTTCGCTTGTTGGGGGGGGGGGAAATCACATGATCCCCTTCGCACGCCGCAACCGTCATAAATACATGCCAGTTGCCGAGCCTCTGAATTTTGATCAGATGACCCCGTGGGGATCCTGCAAGAGTCGTTAAACTTCGGTGTCGTCGTCACTTCAAAGGGTCACGAAACAAAGGGTTGTAAGCCGAGGGCTGCCTGCCTTGGCAAATGAAAGCCGGCAGAGTCTTCCTTGTTTAAAGATCTCGAAGTTTCAATCACCGGCATGTTTTTGAAGACAAACAGTATGTTTGCCTCCTAAGGCCACGTGGTTCACGCCTTTCCGCTAAGCTAAACATGGTTTGTTTGTCTCCGGTATGGCTTGAATCCCTCCACTGTGGTTTCGAAGCAGCTGGCTTTCAGCCAAGCGTGAGTCTCAGCCCGTTGCGGCGTCTTCGACACTCCACTGTTGAGCAAAACTAGGCCTTTGTTGTGATATCCTGAAGCCAAGTGTGCCTAAACGGACACGGATTTTTGCGTCGTTTGCAACCTGTTGATCCGGCTAACTGAGCAAAAGGCGACAAAGCCAGGTTGGGGGGGGACGACAGGGATGGGAGAGATGGATTTCCACTTTTATTTTTATTTTATTTATTTATTTTAATTTTACAAGCAAGACAGGTGTATGTAGGTATGCTCTAGGGGGAAGGACTACACAGCAAAGCAAATTGGCAAGAGGCGTCGCTGAGGTTAGCCGAGAAAACATTTCGTTCCTAAGAGGCTGCCTCTTTGGGGAACAGCCGGCGAGAAAAACAAATTATGGAAAGAAAAGCAAGGAGGCCAAGATGATGAAACAGGGCCCCCGGCTGGGTGGAAGGAAGGGAGTGTCAGAAGCCGAACTCGGCACTGGAAAGAAAAAACAAACCAACCAGTAGTACTATGTTGGTTTCAGTTCCAAAGATTGCGTTGCGTGGGAGGGGGAAAAGAAAGGAAGTTGGAGGCATCATTAAAATGCAACCCCGATTTGGAATCAGCCTTGCATTTTAATGATGGACGGGATGGCTGAACAGCTCCCGAGTTCTCCCATCAGGACACGCGAGGACGTTTTCCCCTTTGTTATATATATTCCTCACGCTTTAAGCCCAGCCAACACACGGTTTATAAATACACATGTGAGGATATCAAACAAGGTCCCTGGCACTTGCCAACACCTGTTTGTTTCAAACAGAGCGGCTGAGAATAGAAACTTGGGGGGAAAAAATGAAAAGAGCTGTGGAAAATAAAGCTTTGCGGAGAGATTCGGTGGCATCGCAGCCTTCCCAATGCAGAGGACAAAGGAAAGAAAGACGCGTGTTTGTGTCACATTCTGAAATCGGCCCTCCCTCCCACTGCCAAATAGCACAACCAAAAGAATTTAGAAACAGCTTGGGTTTTTTTTTGCTTCCCCCCCCCCGATTGTACACAACATAACAGCCCGAGAGAGAAATAAAAAGAAGCAGATGATTTTTCAAAGAGGTGCCAACGTTGAATATTAAAAGTTGTGGTTCAGTTGGGCCGGCGTCCTCTTAAAATTAAAACCGGAGAGCGGTTGATTTGCTGTCTGTTGCAAGCTACGTTTGCCGCTTTTTCCGACTGCAAGCCACTGTGCCAATTTCAAAATTTGCTCGCCGGTTAGAAATGTGCAATGTGAAAAATGCATTTTAATCACACACAAACAAACAGGATGAAAAGTGATGGGTATGGTTAGTGAAATAGACCTGCTTGTAAATATGCATAAAACGATGTCAAAAGATCTATGCAAACATTCTTGCAAATGTTGGTGCAGTTTCCCATCCTAAAACAGCGGAAATGGGGTGGAATTGATCATGATTAATTTCCTTCCTTCCTTCCTTCCTTCCTTCCTTCCTTCCTTCCTTCCTTCCTTCCTTTATTTCTTTCTTTCTTTCCCCAATAAGATAAAATGGAAATAAATTATTTCTACCCTTGCAATGCTTTTGATTGTTAAAAAAAAACTTTGAATAGTAAATTTGATAAGGCCAACTCTCATTTTACCCATGTTAACATTAACGTATCCTGTTTGCAACTTCACCCATGAATCTTTAGTTTAATCAGCTTCCCAAAGGTGGAAATGAATGGGTTTGATCTATCTGCCATGGCGGCAGGAGAGACATTTTGGGGAAGACACATCTGGGTTGTTAATCCATTTCCTCTTCATTTCTTGTTGCTCGGTTTCCCGTTCTCTCCTTCCTAAAATCCACTGTGGGAATGATCCCAGGCAATTGTCTTAGGGAATATAATAATGTGGCTGACAGAGTCACAGACGCGGCATAGGAGTGAGTGAGTGTGTATGTTCTTGCACTTAAGCTATGGCTAAGCCTGGCTTATCTCTGACTCTGTCCACGAGGAACAGCTGGTTTCCAGAAGTTGTGGGTACTTCATCCCTGGAGGTTTTTAAGAAGAGATTGGACCATCATTTTTCTGGAATGGTATGGAGCTTCCTGCTTCAGCAGCGGGGTAGACTAGAAGATCTCCAAGCTCCCTTCCAACTCTGTTATTCTGTTATCCTGCTACCCAGGTGTCTGATAGAAGCATGTCTAATCTCCAAGTTGCAGTTAAGCAGAGGCCTAAATCTAAATGACAGGGACTAGCAGCACAATCCCAGTTTTATCTCGGCAGGGATGGCCCTGTGCGTAGCTTGCAGAAATGTTTTTATCTAACTTGAGATATTTCATAGATCAACCTGAACCCCCATTGGGAAAGCAAATGCCAACTGTCAAACCCTGTTGTGTGTCAAGGCGGTGGTGGATTTGGGCACAGTGAGAGGGTCTCCCCACTTCCTAACCGAGTGTCCTCTTTGAAGATCCCGTGAGTCTCCCTGCAGCTCTCAGCCTTCACCAGTCCTGGCTGGAGATGATGGCCACGGGGTGTCCATGCCATCTAGGAAGCTGTGACGTTTACGAGCCTCAAAGCAATGGTCAGATGTTCCACCCAAGCCTTCACCCCTCGCTGGGCCCACTGGATGCCAAGTGGCATCTTTGCCCTCCACCCCTCCATTCTTCCTTGCTGGCATGCACCAGCCAGGGCTTACTTTCTGATATTTATGACTTTTTTTGTTCAAGGTTGTTTTGGAGCCAGTAGTACGATGAGATCAATCCCTTGGAGGTCTTTTAATTGGGCTTCCAGCAAAACTTCCTCCCTCCCTCCCCACCCACCACCCCGCCTTCTTCTCAGCCAGCTCTGCCCCCAGGTGCCTCTTCTTCTCTGGCTTCCCCTAGAGCGTGGAAACAAGACTTAGCTGTCAAACAAGTCTTTTTTTCCCCCTCGACCCATAACATCTTGCCCAACGAGCAAATCTCTCAGCAGAAAAAGCAGGTCAGGATGCTAAACCTAGCGGGGAAAGTAGTAATTTGTGCACCAGAAGTATTATAAGAAAGGGGCAACGTCTGTTGGTGTCTAAGGGGTCAGCGTAAGAGATAGGCCTGCTCCGGGGGGGCGGGGGGGGACACAGAAGTCTAGGGGACCCCCTAGAGATGGATGAAAACAGGCCCTTACATTGGGATAGGCAGCCATTAGCTCCTGCTTTAGAAGCAGATGATTTCATAGAATAACAGAGTTGGAAGGGACTTTGGAGGTCTTCTAGTCCAACCCCCTGCTTAGGCAGGAAACCCTACACCACTTCAGACAAATGGTTATCCAACCTCTTCTTAAAAACTTCCAGTGTTGGAGCATTCACAATTTCTGGAGGCAAGTTGTTCCACGGATTAATTGTTCTAAACTGTCAGGAAATTTCTCCTTAGTTCTAAGTTGCTTCTCTCCTTGATTAGTTTCCACCCTTTGCTTCTTGTCCTGCCTTCAGGTGCTTTGGAGAATAGCTTGACTCCCTCTTCTTTTTGGCAGCCCCTGAGATATTGGAAGACTGCTATCATGTCACCCCTGGTCCTCCTTTTTATCAGACTAGACATACCCAGTTCCTGCAACCGTTCTTCATATGTTTTAGCCTCCAGTCCCCTAATCATCCTTATTGCTCTTCTCTGCACTCTTTCTAGAGTCTCCGCATCTTTTTTACATCATGGCAAACAAAACTGGATGCAACATTCCAAGTGTGGCCTTACCAAGGCCTTATAAAGTGGTCTTAACATTTCACGTGATCTTAATTCTGTCCCTCTGTTTATGCAACCTAGAACTGTTTTGGCTTTTTTGACAGCTGCTGCAAACAGCTGGCTCGTATTTCAGATCCAGAATCCATGAAGGTTTGGGAAGAGTCCCACACTGGACATTCCGGAACCAGAAGGGACCTGCTGGTCATTGGTGGCCATGTTGGATCGATGCCTTCATTTAAACCAGATTTTTATTCAGAAACATAAGCTTCCTTATGGGGACACACACTGCTGATTGGATTGTCCAGAGGTCCCAATTCAGCTAGAGCTGAGAGTGAACTCACCGCTAACATAGACAACATTAAACTAGGTCAAGGATTGGCTTGCTTTGCACTTGGGACACCTTCTGATCAAACCCCGCCCTCCCCTCCATTCCAAGCTCCGTATCTGAAGCCTGCCAGCCCCCCTCTCCACTGCCCCACTATTTTGGCCTCCCAAAAACTGGCTTTGTGAAGCTTCTTCCTGGTCCCTTGACCTCTCTTTCCTTCACTCTGTCTGATGCCTGCTTAGCAATCTAAGGATGGCGAATCCACACACACGCCCCCACTCCATCCAGAGACTACTCCCCATTTCAGGAAGGCCCCCTCATCACCAAGCCACCTTCTTCCTCCTCGTCATTCACGGCTCCTCTCCACAACAGCAGATCCATTTCCTTCATCCGTCATCTTTTCAGAATAACAGGCAGCAGAAGAGCTATTACACCCGATAGTCGTTTCTTGCCCCTGTCCTGGTCTCCTCATCCTCCCATTGATTTCAACAAAACGATTTGCATCCATGGGAAATCCACCTCTCCTGGAGCAGAGCTCTTGCTGAGACCTGTCTGTTATTCTTGGTCCTCCCCGTAAGGCTCAATCTCACAGCAGGTTTCAGGTTGGGTCGCTTTGGGTTTCAAGGTCCAGGCCAGGTGTGCGACAGCTACCTGACTCACCCCGCCTCCTCAAACTGCCAAAACCGGTGAAGATCAACCTTTGGGAGAGCTGAGTCATCTCCACCATCCCTGACGCTGTGACCTTCCCTTTGGCCTTGGGTTTTCCCGAGCGTTTGTTGCAACCACACTCAATGCTGGGGACGTACGGAAGGTGTCCACGGTATCTGATTTTGCCTCACTCTCATCCAACCAAGGTTGGATCCCATACAAGAAATGAATCCGACTAGGCTTGAAGGCCACAGTTGACGGTTTCAGTGGCACCTTGCAAGGAGCACGAGGGGGATTCTTTCCCCCCCCCCAACCGCTTGTTTAAAAAAGGAAATATGCAGGTCATCCTTAACTTACAGCAGTTGGTTTAGTGGCCATTCGAAGTAACAAGGCACCGAAAAAAGTGACCTATGAGCACTTTTCACACTTATGACCGTTGCAGCAGGTAATCAAAATTCTTGGCAACTGACTCGTATTTATGACGGGAGCAGTCTCCCAGGGTCACGTGATCCCCCCTTTTGTGACTTTCTGATGAACAAAGTCTATGGGGAAGCTGGATTCGCTTAACAGCCGGGTTACTAATTTAACAATTGCAGTGATTCGCTTAATAACGGTGGTCAGATAAGTCGTCAAATGGGATAAAACTCACTTAGCAACTCTCTTGCTTAACAACAGAAATTTTTTTGGCTCAATTGTGGTCGTAAGTTGAGGGCCACCTATATATATATATCTTGAAATAGATCTATACTAGTCTCCCTTTATTTCTTTATCAACGAAATATAAATTTGGTATTATATATATATATATATGTAAAAAGTTAAAATCTCGGGTGTTTTCCTGCGTCATTAAAAGTCTGTTAGTTGAAATGCTTAAAATCCTGGCTAAAATCCCAGTTTAAGATCCTCCAAAATCCCAACAAAACACTTTGTAAGGTCTTTTGAAACTCTGGCTAAAATCCTAACCAACACTTTAAAAGTTTTCTTTTTGGCAACGTTTCGACAAGCTCTCTAACTTGTCATCATCGGGCCCCTACTTTCAGTTTAGAAGCTGTGGGTATGCTGCGAGATTGGAGTTGTCGCCTTTCTGTGTTCGCTGCTGCTGACGTATGCTGGTTAGCCTGCAACTCTGTGTCCTGATTGGAGGGCAGCAGTTTTTTCTCCTGCTTCAATATCCTAGCTGCAGCCTGAGTGCGTGTTAAAGGCCCAGCTTTCTCTGGTTCCTTATTACTAACTGTCAACTGCAAAGAAGGAAGGATTCTGGTAGGCATCACAACACCGCTGATTGCTTGTTGAGATCTCAGCCTATCTTCTGGCTCGGTTCTCTCTCTCTCTCCCTATTGCTAGCTATCATCTGCAAAGAGGGAAGGACTCTGGCAGGCATTACAACACCACTGGTTGCCTGTTGGAATCTCTGCCTATCCTCTGATGTTAAAACTCGAGTTTCCCTCAGTGCAGGTCTCCAAATACTTGAGAACTTGGTTAATGCCTGGTTAGCAAAGACGAGTATTTGTCGCCCTTGGCTGCCTTCAGGTGCGTGGACTTCAACTCCCAGAATTCCTCGGGCAGCAACGCTGAAAGTAGCCAGGTTTGACACACACTGGCATAGATAACACTCAACTATGGTGATCCGTCATTGTATCCCGGTGGTGGAAATATTCCAGGTAACCTTTTCTCTCGTTTACTTGTAACTCTCTCTAGTTAACAAATACAATTTATTTCTATTTGCATATTCCCTCCAATTGAACTTCTGGCAGGAATCCTGACATCGCTGACACTCACGAGTCGAGCTCTCAAGAGCCACGTTGCCCTGGGTTCCAAACAGATCATGCTGGAAAGTTGCAGAAGTATTTTCTTACACACACACAGACACTGACGCACCCCCAGGAGACCGAAAGGCAAGTTTCTACTAACTGCAGCCAGGGGAGTTTTCAAATTGCTCCCGTTCCTTTGAAGCAGGGACTAGAAGGACATCACCAGAAAGCATACAAAAACACAGCTTCATTTCCAACCACTGCCGGAAACTCTGTTGGAAGAAATGTCCACCTGGGTTCGGTTCCAAGTGGGAAGAAAGACACTGGAAACATGGAGGCTCTTGGAAAGATGGTTTAATGGTGGACAGCAGGACCAGATGGGTTTTTTGGGTCCTGCTGTCCACATGGAGTGGAGAGAGGGATATATTTATACACTCTCTTGAGCCCTGCCATAAAGTTTCCTGTTCCTGTACAAAAAAATATATCCCATTGGCTGTCAGACTCCCAGGGGGCGGGGATTTTAGCTAACTTTGTAGGCTGTAGGGTAACTTGAGTCCCAGGCCTGGTTGAATCTTGCTGGGTGATGATATAATGAATGGGCTTTGGACAATTCCTATTATGGCTTAATGGCTTTATCCTGGTTTGGATCTTGAGTGAGGGCTAATCCTATCATATCCTGAGGGCCATATCTTTTGTGTTGTAGATAAACTGGCCCAGCCTTTTGTCTTGTAAATAACCAAAGTATCTGCTGGGGGCAGGGAGCTAGGGCTGAGTTTCTGTCTGCCTTAAGATTTCAATTTCTCTTTTAAGGGAAAATATTCCGCCTTTTTAATATTTCCTAGAATATTTCATTTTTCTTGGAGAGGGGTGGGTGCTAACTTCCTACCACTCGAATCTGCTTCCCCGGGCCAGAGCTGATTTGATTTCCAAATGAATCCAGTTTGCAGCTACCCCGATTTGCATGACGCATGCAAAATAAATTGCTATTTCTTTTTTTTTTTTTCTCGTCCTGCAGAGAGTCAACTTGCTTGTACTTTAGTGGGAATCCACACAGACTTTTCTTTTTCTTCCTTCTCTATCCAGTCCCGGTATTTGCAAAATTAGAAACAAATTCCCTCCCTCTCTCTCTCCCTCCCTCCCTCCCTCTCTCTTTCTCTCTCTCTCTTTCTCATGCTTTTTTTGCCTGCTTCCAAATGCTGCCTTTGAACAGGGTGGGGCAGTTAAGGGTCAAAAGCCGGTTTAAAAGTTTGTGAAAAATCAACACAGATTTTTATAAGCTTAGGGCTTTGCATGAAAAGGCGCTCGAAATATGCATTTTTAAATGCCTTCAGATTTTCACCCAGGATGTTTTTAATGCCTTCCTAAAATCCATACCACTGGTGGCGCACACGGTTAAAATCACCCCCAAATCAAACCATTTAAAAAAGCAACCATTAAATACGATGAAACAGATAAACCGCCCATAAAACTATAAACAATAAAACAAGAGGAAATCGACATGGATTTGGAAATTAATCCATACTTTTGCGCCCCCGGGAGAAGAGTCTTTCCAGGATCCAGGATCCACAAACTGGGAGTGTGAAAAGGAAAGGAAAGGAAAAAAAATAAATAAAATCAAAGCATCCGTTTGGAAAAGAGTATCGACTTATAAAACATGTCACAAATGTAACCGATTTCAAATCCCTTGAGATTAAAGTCAGGATTTGGCCTTGGGGTTTCAGACGCTTATAGAGTTACAGGTTGACCAGGTGGGGAGGGGTCTATCACCTTTGGAACATTTTGACCGTCTAAAAAGCATCTCCCCAATTAGCCACGTTTTTTAAAAGAGGAATTTTAAATAAGGCCGTGTCTCCTGCAGACCACGTTAAAAAACCCAGGGGGTCATTTTTCACTGGTTAATGGATTATTAAAAAGCATTTTTTTTTTCCCTTCCCCTCTGCAAGAGCAAGCAGGACACCACGGAGCTCCCTGTACTTTCCTTGTTGGGAAGATTAGCCCTGAGAGGGAGGGTGGACTAGATGACCTCAACAACCCCTTCCCCCCCCCTCTCCCCACCATTCCCCAGCCTGCGGTTGATCCTATGAAAATCTAGAAACTGCATTTCCCAGGCAGCTTCTTTTGACTGCCAATTTTTGCAGCTTGGTCCCTTAACTACAGATAGTCCTCAACGTACGACCAGAATTGAGCCCCAAATCTCTGTTGCTCGGCGAGACAGTTGTTCAGTGAACTTGGCCCCATTTTACAACCACTGTTGCCACAGTTTAACAACCGTCGTAAGCAGTGGTGGGTTGCCCCCCGGTTCGGACCGGTTCTATAGAACCGGTAGTAAAACCAGAGGGAGGCTCCGCCCACTGGCCCTGACGTCATCAGAACGCTTCTGTGCATGCGCGCTCAGCCCCTTTGCAAACCAGTAGTAAAGGTAAGTAGAACCCACCCCTGGTTGTAAGCATGAAAAACTGTCATAGGTCATTTGTGCCACTGGTAACTTTGAATGGTCGCTAAATGATTTACTGTTGTAAATCAAGGACTACCTGTCACATATCCGATCTAGGAAGAATTGAACAATCAGTCAGCCGCAATTCTTTTAATCGGGCAGTGTCTCTGAGCCTCAAGTCTACCTGTTCTGGCTGTTGTTTTTGAAGTTGATCTAAATGAAAGGGGGGAAGCATTATTTAGATCGTTCTCGACTTACAACGGTTCCTTTAAAGACCGTTTGGAGTTACAACAGCACTGGAAAAAAGTGATTTACGACCATTTTTCACACTCACGACCGTTGCAGCATTCCCCCCCCCCCCATGGTCACGTGATCAGAATTCGCACTCTTGGCAAACTGATTCATGTTTATGACTGGTCGCAATGTCCCTGGGGGGGTCACGCAATCTTATTTTGCGACCTTCTGACAAGCAAAGTCAACGGGGAAGCCAGATTCACTTAACAAACCAGGTTACTAACTTAAACAACTGCACTGATTCACTTAACGATTGTAGCAGGAAAGGTTGTAAAATGAGGCAAAACTCACTTAACAACTGTCTTGCTTAGCAACTTAAATTTTGGGCTGAATTGTGATCTTCAATCAAGGACTTAACTTGTAAGCAGGTCGCGCGTCCTGTATGGCATTTTATTCTGCTCCGCTAATTTTTTAAAATTTTTATTTTGGTTTTTTTTTTTTAAGTATTATTTCTTTTTTTTTTATTGAAAAAGTTTTTCAAATACAATTTCCCCCCCTTTTTTCCCCCCTCCTCCCTAACCCCCCTCCCCCTCCCCTCCCCCTGTGACTTCTTCATAATAAAACCCAAATTCATAACAGATTATATAATACTTTACCATCCACTTACTCCATCCCCATATAAGGGGTATTATTAAGTATTATTTCTTTTCTTTCCCTCCTGCCCTCCCCTGTTTTTTTTCGCCCCTCCCCCGGCTTAAATTTGCAAAGGGAATCCATTCACGGGCGAAAATCCATGAATTCTCAGCTTGCAAATTCTCTCTTGTTTGCTGGCTAAGAAGCAGGTGTAGCGCTCTGCCTTTTGAAAATAGCCCTGCCAATTTATTTATTTTTTTGAGGTGGGAGGCAGCATATTTTAAGAAGCAGCTTTGCTTTGTTCTCCTTCCATTTTATTATTTTTTTTTAAAAAAATGCTCTCTATTTTAAAAGAGTTCATTTAGGGAAAGAAACATATTTGTGCCGTAAATGCAGTCGGGTTGAATTTAGTCAAACAAGCTGCACTGGTCGCATTGTTCTGGGTACACCTGCGCCAGGCAGTTGGTGCTGTTTGCCATCCTGTCCAGCCCTCTTTTCTTTGCCATTTGAGCCCCATAATCTCTCTCTCTCTACACACACACACACACACACACACACACACACACACACACACACACAGAGCAGGCTGGAGAGACAGAAAATTTGTAAATCTGGGAACCTAATCCTTTGGTTACTCCCTGTCTAAGCCTGCTTCTTCAACTTCTTCCTTTTTTTACTTTGGTTGCGAGTTCACAATTTTCAGGCGGTCCGCCTCCAAATCGAAACACCGCTCTGATTCCAAACCAGTTTTATCCGCCACGATGCCCAGCTCCATTTATTTTTGACTACTGGTCCTGTTTTTTGGCACTACTTTTAGATTTTGGCAGGGGTTTGCTCTCCACGCTTGTTTCAATTTAGTTTCTGAACATTTCGTGACCGGATTAGGTAACGTCATCAGCAGTTGATGTCTTGTCCTATCCCTCTTTAGCGTATATATGTCTTTCGTCAGAGGTGGGTTTCAGCAGGTTTTGACCAGTTCTGGTGAACCGGTAGCGGAAATTTTGAGTAGTTCGGAGAACCAGTAGTAAAAATTCTGACTGGCTCCGCCCCCATCTATTCTCTGCCTCCCAAGTCCCAGCTGAACTGGAGGAAATGGGGATTTTGCAGTAACCTTCCCCTGGAGTGGGGTGAGAATGGAGATTTTGCAGTATCCTTCCCCTGCCACGCCCACCAAGCCACGCCCACCAAGCCACACTCAACAGAACCGGTAGTAAAAAATTTTGAAACCCACCACTGTCTTGTGTGGTGAGTTAGTCATGCGATTGGTTGTTTGTTTGGAGCTATATTTAAATATAGCAGCTGATTGGTTCTCTTCAAAGGTGGTATTCAGCCGGTTCGGTCCAGTTCTGGCAAACTGGTAGCGGAGACTGCGGGTGGGAACATAACGCCGTCCTATTTAGCCACGTTTTCGAGGCCGAGCGCATGTGTGGAAGGCACATACGCGAGCAAAGCCCATGCGCAGAAGGCTGGGCGCATAGCAGAAGGCTCATGCACAAAGTGAGCGTGCGCACGAGGGACGAAACGGTGATAAGAATATGAGAAACCAACCTCTGGTTCTCTTGTGATTTGGTCCTTTAAATGGTCTCGTTTTTTTACATATTCCTATGCTGGCTCTAGAATCAGTATGCTTTTTAATTGCTCCTTGGGTAGAATACTAAACTTCCATAAATTCACATGGGTGGCGGGTGTTGGCATGGCCAATGATTTGTGTTCCTTCCCAATCGAACTGGCGCCGCAGAGAATCAATTAGCTGCTCAGAATTTCAACATAGCGCCAAACGAACAACCGATCGCACGACCAATGAACCACGCAAGACATATCCGGACAAGAAAAACCCTGCTGGATGACGTTACCTAGTCCGGTCACGAAACGTTCAGAAACTAAATTGAAAGGAGCCCCTGCCAAAATCTGAAACCCGAGCTACAAATATTTTCTACTACTTTTATTTCCTGGTTCCCCTGAAGCCCCTTTGTGACGGTTGATCTCCGATGCAGAAAAAAGTTGGATTTTAGCTTAAACGGGGGAAATCACAGCCAGCGACTGGAGCATTAGCTGGGCCCTTCACTTCTGCCTGGGCTGCTTCGGAGATACTTAAGCCTCCGTGCATCCGCCCGCTCGAATAAAACTTTCCCCTAAAGAAGTTTTGCCGTTAAAACTTCTTCCTTTTGTAGACACAATGGGCTGTTGGATGGGAAATCAGCTTTCCCTTTTTAAAAAAAAAATATTTTTTTTTGCAAATCTTCAGGAAGTATGATCCTTGAATAAAGGGCGTGGATCAAAAAAAATTTCTTTTATTTGTTTGCTGGGATAAGGAGCGACATGTCGCAAGTCCAAAGGGCTGCGTTTCTCAGGGACGAGCCCGAAGGACTGAAAGCCGTGCGGGTTTCAGCTTCAAATTAGGGAAGTCGGTTAGGATCGATGGCCACTTGCCTAAAGTTCATCTCAATCCCATTTGGGAGGGATACTGTAAATGTTGCCGAAAGGTTTGGCTTTAGGAAAGCACTTCCTCTTAAGAAATATGACTATCTGGAAGAACTGGATGACAAAAACCTCGCAAACACTCTGAAATTTATTAAGAGAAGAGAAAAAGTCAAAGCCTTTCAATACAATTTGATTGTACCCAGGGGTGAAATCCAGCAGGTTCTGATAGGTTCTGGAGAGCCAGTAGCGGAAATTTTGAACAGTTCGGAGAACCGGTAGGGGAAATTTTGAGTAGTTTGGAGAACCGGCAAATACCACCTCTGGCTGGCCCCAGAGTGGGGTGGGAATGGAGATTTTGCAGTATCCTTCCCCCAGGAGTGGGGAGGGAATGGGGATTTTGTAGTATCCTTCCCCTGCCATGCCCACCAAGCCACACCACGCCCACCAAGCCATGCCCACAGAACCGATGGTAAAAAAAATTTGGATTTCACCACTGATTGTACCCCATTCCAGTTTTTTAACTTCCCAACCTAGCCTGCGCCTCTGACATTTCCCAGTGGTCTCTTTTCCAAGTCCAACATATACCTCCAAAACCTACGTATCTTTTTCGTAGCGCAGCCAAAACCATCCAGATGGCCACCACTGCTCCTCCCAGGAACATTGCACCACGTTCTCCTCTGAAAGCGACGTCAAGAAATAATCAATTCCCTTTGGAAAAAATCTTGCAGAACTTCTTTGCTTGACCAAAGGGCAAAAGAATCCTCTGAATTCATCCGGGCTGCAATATTTGCCTCCTCCCATTTCGGGACTCCGTGTTCAAGTCTTGTGGCAGGGAGTTCCAAAGATCTCCTTTACCAACCTATGCCCTGAATTGCTCAGCCCGTCTCTTTCCTTGGACAACCCGCCTCCTCCATACGTAGTCCTTAACTTAACGACCGCAGCTGGGGCCAAAATTTCTGTTGCTAAGCGAGACAGTTGTTAAGGCGAGTTTTGCCTCATTTTACGACTTTTCTTGCCCCCGTGAAGTGAATAACGGCAGTTGTGAAATGCTTAACACCGTTGTGAAGTGAACCTGGCTTCTCCATTGACTTTGCTTGGTCGCAAAAGGGGATCGCGTGATCCCGGGACAACTGCGACCGTCATAAATACGAATCAATTGCCAAGCGTCTCAATATTATTCACGTGACCATGGAGACCCTGCAACGGTCCGATTCAGTGGTGCTATTCACTTAACTTTGCTACCGGTTCGCAAATGTGAGCGCTCGCATGCGCAGAGCGTCAAAAACGGGACGTGATGACATCCGGGCGGGTGGTTGGAGTGTCTCACCGCCGCCGCTACCGATTCTCCCGAACCTGTTAGAGCCAGCAGAATACCACCACTGATCCTAATTGAAAAATGGCCCCAAGTCCCTTTTTCCAGTGCTGTTCTAACTTCGAATGGTCACTAAACGAACTATTGTAAAGAAACAAACGAGGGGAAGACCGACTCCGCCGTGTAAGGCCCGAAGAAGGCCTCCCTCTTGAGTCATTTTCCATCCCTTCCAGCACCCATCAAGCCTGGAGCTGGGACCTTGGAAGGCTTCCCGGGTAGCCGAACCGGTGGGACGACTCTCTCGGCTTCCTCCTTCCTCGCTGCTCGGCCGGCGTTGAGGATAACAGGAAGGGATTTTTATTTTTTTTTGCAGAGTCACGCCGCAACGGTACTCGCTCCCCATCCCCTTCGTCTCGTCCCCCAAAATGTGCCAAACACGCTGATGATGACGACTTTCGGAGAAGCTTTTTTGAGGCTCTCCTGCCCGACCAGATCTTCAAAGATCCTGCAGCCCAGCTGCTGCCAACTTTGGGGGGGAGGGGTGTCCCATCGAGGCCGCTAAAGTGCTTTTTTGGGATGTTCAGAAGCTCCCACTAGATCTCCAGAAGGTATTCAGTCCTCCCAAGATCCTCTCCCAAGATCCAGGCCCATTTCGACTTTTTATTTTGTTTTTAAATTTTATTTTACTGATTCAATTTCTAATTCGATTGTCTCTGGTCTCGTTCGCTCTTCAAATCATCTCGGTTGGTGGCCACCTTCATATCCGATCGGCGGCAAAGCCTCTCGCTTGAGCTATCCGCTCTGATCAGCCTGGCCCAGGGCGATGGGCTCTGTAGTCTGACTGCCGTTTCCCCACGTATGTGGAAGAGAGAGCACTGCAAAGAAGCCGGGCGTTTTCTTTTCACAGCTTCTTTTTTTGGGGGGGGGAAAGCGGCCTTTTGGATCCAGAAATCCCAGCTTGATTCTTTTATAGAGCCCGCGCCCCACAGGGTTGGATTTGATGGCCTCAAGGGGCCCTTCCACCTCCTTCACCCCTTAACAATGTCGGTTAAGAAGTCAGTTGAGGCCTTTTGTTTAAAAGATTTGAATTTCGGTTAGGTTTAGCAGGCTGTGCTGATTGGGCGGGGCCATCTCCACATGGGCAGGGACTCTCTTGTTGACACAGATTAGGGAGTGGGTTCGAAACAGGTGTCTGACCTGGGCTAAACTTCAGTGAACTTTCTCTCCCTCCCTCCCTCCCTCCCTCCTTCTCTCCCTCCCTCCTTCTCTCTTTTTTTTTCTCTCTCTTTCCTTCCTTCCCTCCCTCTTCTCTCCCTCTCTCTTTCTCTCTCCCTCTCTCTCACTGCTCCCTCTACCTTTCCCTTTCCCTCTCCACTCTCTCTCTCCTTCTCTCCCTCTCTCTCCCTCTCTCCTCCTCTCTCCCTCTCTCTCTCTCCCTCTCTCCTTCCCTCTTCCTCTCCCTCCCTCTCTCTCCCTCTCTCTCTCTCTTCCTCTCTCTCCCTCTCCCTCTCCCTCCCTCTCTCTCTTCCTCTCTCTCCCTCCCTCTCTCTCTCTTCCTCTTTCTCCCTCTCTCTTTCTCTCTCTCCCTCTCTCCTCTCTCCTTCCCCCTCTCCTTCCCTCTCCCTCTCTCTCACCGCTCCCTCTCTCCCCCCTCTCTTCCTCTCTCCCTCTCTCTTTCTCTCTCTGTCTCTCTCCTCCTTGCTGCTAATCTCTCCCCATCTTTTGTGGTCCGGAAACGGAGCTGAGCTGGCGAGAAGGAAGAGGGTGAAATAAAGAGGAGGAGGTGGGATGTTCTAAGCCAGGCAACACCTGCTCGCAGGTACAGCCTCTGGGGGAGGAACAAAGGCCACTGGGCCTCCAGGAGCGAGTCTGCTCTTGGCACCGCTGCCTTACAGGTTTTGGCGGGTGGGGGGGAGGGGGGAGGCATGGAGGGCAGTAGGTGCCAAGGAGCTGAGTCAAAGCAGAAGCTACCGCAGCTTGTTCACCTTGACTGGGGGAAAGGGCGGCCAGACAGGAGTGGCCCAGGGAATAGGTGTGGAGAGGCTTGGATGGAGCCCAGGGAATTGATGGAGCACCTTCTAGAAAACACCTTCCCTTCCCTCCTTCTCCTTCCCTTCCCTTCCCTTCCCTTCCCTCCGTCTCCTTCTCCTTCTCCTTCTCCTTCTCCTTCTCCTTCTCCTTCTCCTTCCTTCTCCTTCTCCTTTCCTTTCCTTTCCTTTCCTTCCCTTCCTTCCTTCCCTCCTTCCCTTCCCTTTCCCTTCCTTTCCTTTCCTTCCCTTTCCTTCCCCTCCTTTCTCCTTCTCCTTTCCTTTCCTTTCCTTTCCTTCCCTTCCCTTTCCTTCCTTCCTTCCCTTCCTTCTCCTTCTCCTTTCCTTTCCTTCCCTTCCTTTCCTTTCCTCTCCTCTCCTCTCCTCTCCTTTCCTTTCCTTTCCTTTTCCCCTTCCCTTCCCTCTTTCCTTTCCTTTCCTTCTCTTCCCTCCCCTCTCCTCTCCTTCCCTTCCCTTTTCTCCTTCCCTTCCCTTCCCTTCCCTCTTCTCCTTTCCTTCCCTTCCCTTCCCTCTTCTTCCTTTCCTTCTCTCTTCCTCCTTCCCTTCCCTTCCCTTCCCTCTTCCTCCTTTCCTTCCCTCCCCTCCCCCCCTCCCCTCCCCCTCCCCTGCCCTTCCATCCAACAGTGTGTGTGTTGAGTATTTTTCTCTGTTTGTATGTGTGCATTTTTATTGTTGCTGCATGCCATCGGTTGCCCAGAAACCAGGCCTGAGGGAACTGGAGAAACCAATTTCTTTCCCTTTCGGCAGAGCTGTCTCTTCTAGCCACGATGAGGACTAGCGTCCCTCATCGCTCGAAAGGAAAGCAAAAAAATGGGGGAAGCAATCGAACAATTTTAACTGCTCAGTTCTTGGGCAGGGTGAAATTTCAGGAATTGAAATATATATATATATATACTCCATCGTTTTTCAAATCTTGTCTCGCTCTCTCCTTCCACCCAAGTTGTTTAATGCGCTAAGACACGGGATAACCATCGACGGCAGCTTTGCGTTCTTACCCACCGAGGGCTTGGAGCCGAACTTTGCCCCTATAAAAAACACCGCTAAAGCTTTACTACATCTTAACATCCCAGGGACACAAGCAATAATTCCTGGAAATCCAGAGTAACTCATTTTTGCCCTTTTAGAAAAAGGTGAGCCAGGAGTTCTGGCCCAATGCGCTTTGCCTCAGTGGCTCCTTGCAATGTGCAAACCTTCCCAAATCCTTCCCCCCCCACCCTCCAGCTTTCATCTCTTATCCCATGCTAGCTCATCCCTGCCTCTCTCCAGGCCCGATCCACCATTGATCCCCTCCAATATCAGTTCCTGGATCTGTGGGTGCCAACTCCTCCGAGGAAATCAACCAGGTCTTCCCCATGGCAAAAAGAGAGAGAGAGAGAGAGAGAGAGAGAGAGAGATGTTTTTTGGTCGTGAGTCAGAGCTCCCTGTCATCTCTTCCGGAGGTCAGTGTGACCCGACGTTGTTTTCCCTCCAACAAAGCCAGGCATTTGCTGCCCTAGGCATCACAAGGGGCCCCGAAGCGCTCGGTTCAAAGCATCTCGGTGCCAAAAAGAAACAGGCCAAAGCAGAAAGACCAACCAGGAAAAGCAGAGATGGCCGAGATAAAACCTTGGCATCTCTCCACTGAAAATACTTCCAGAATTCCTTTCGGATGGACTTGATGGTTTTTTTTTCCCCCCGTTCAGAGCATCGTGTTATGGAATACAGAATAACAAGAGTTGGAAGCGACCTCGGAAGTCTTGTAGTCTAATCCCTCCTGTTCAAGCGGGAGATCCTACACGAGGATGGGGCAACTAGGCAGCTCAGTGGCGAAATCCAAATCATGTGAGTGGTAGAAGTGAGTGACATCGAGTTGGCCATGCCCACCCAGGTTTTGTGGCTCCCGGTGTTTTCTTTTCTGTGGGAAACAAGTCCAAATGGCTCTTTCGAGTATTTAAAGAGTATTTAAAGAGTGGCCTTAATTAAGACCACACTTGGAATACTGCATTCAGTTCTGTTCACCATAATATAAAAAAAAAGATGTGGAGACTCTGGAAAGAGTGCAGAGAAGAGCAATGAAGATGATTAGAGGACTGGAGGCTAAAATATACAAAGAACGGTTGCAGGAACTGGGTAGGTCTAGTTTGATGAAAAGAAGGACTAGCAGTGTGCCAGTATCTCAGGGGCTGCCCCAAAGAAGAGGGAGTCAAGCTCTTCTCCAAAGCACCTGAGGGCAGGACAAGAAGCAACGGGTGGAAACTCATCAAGGAGAGAAGCAACCTAGAAATTTCCTGACAGTGAGAATCATTAATCAGTGGAACAACTTTGCCTCCAGAAGTTGTGGCTGCTCCATCACTGGAGGCTTTCAAAAAGAGAGTGGACAACCATTTGCCTGAAATGATCTAAGAACTCCTGCTTGAGCAAGGGGTTGGACTAGAAGACCTCCAAGGTCCCTTCCAACTCTAATATTCTATGTTCTGCGGGATGGGCTACTTAATATCCCACTCGCCTGTTGTTGAAAACCCCCCATGGGCCTAGATCTTCATGTCATCATAAGCAGACGGACAGTGAGTTTATATGACGATGCGCAAAACGTTATGAGCTGTCCCTTGATACCACTAGGCGAGATCGCTAGGGCTCGCTGCCTTAGAAGAGTGAGGAAAATCCTCAGGGACGACTCACACCCTGGTCAGCACTTCTTTACCTTCCTACCATCGGGAAGGAGATGCAGAAGCATCGGCAGCCGCACGAACAGGCTGAAGAACAGTTTTTAATCCGTGGACTGTCAGACTCCAGAATGCAAAATAACATCGTAACTACGTAGTACGATGGACTTGCAGGGCCGGTGCAACGTGTAACACGCTCACACGGGTGCAATATTGATCGCGCGGTTTTGTTCATATGATTTATTGGGTTAGGGATTTTCTGTCTTGACTGTGAGTTGTATTGTGTTGGGAGGGGGGTGCACAACTGAGGGAGCTCAACCGATCTCATCGTACGTATGTTGTGCACTGACAATTTGAATGTTGAATTTGAATTTGAAGGCCAGACTGCCGCCGAGTCGCCGTGAGAGCGGCATCCGAGGACCATAGGATAGATAGTAAGCAGCTGTAACGAATTCTTGTGCTAAGAGCTGAGGAATGGAGGATGGATTGATTTGCACACTGGGATCACATAGGAAAATTATCCAAATGGGTAGGGCCGGTGGTGAAATTCCAATTTTTTTACTACCAGTTCTGTGGGCGTGGCAGGGGAAGGATACTGCAAAATCCCCATTCCCACCCCACTCTGGAGCCAGCCAGAGATGGTATTTGCTGGTTCTCCGAACTACTCAAAATTTCCGCTGCTGGTTCTCCAGAACCTGTCAGAACCTGCTGGATTTCACCCCTGGGTAGGGCCATATTACGCAACAAGGCTAATATCCCCAGGTCTGAATTTTCTGGCAATTTTAAATTTCATTTCACCCGCCACGACTCACAGCTTGAGGTTCCGGCGACTTGACTTTCTAACTTGGCTCTCAGCATTTCTGTCTCTCCCCTCTTCTGCAGGAGAGAAAACCAGCAAGGAAAGGGTTGTGGGTTTCGTGGTGGCGTGGTGGTGCGGTGGCGGCAACTGGGGGTTTACCTCTTCCCGGGTTACATCCTTTGGGAATTTTTTTTTTTTCTTCAGATGCCTGGATCTAATTACCGCGATAATTGGTCATTTCATTAAGCGACACCTTGTGCGCAAAGCTGGGGACCCTGTT
Source organism: Pantherophis guttatus (assembly GCF_029531705.1). Next base: position 921,178 of record NW_026844057.1, read on the forward strand.
TTTTGGAAAAACAAGTCTTAAAAAAAACAAAGCTGTTGCACGGAGGCTGTCGTTCCATTGTGGGGTTGGATTTATTGAAAATATAATAAGTCCATTTTGCATTGCTGAATCTGCACTGTAGGCCTGCATTTGCATACGAGTAAAAATAAAATATGTTGGTCCTCACCAACTAACTCTCTCTCTCTCCCACCCCCTCCCTCCCTCCCTCTCTGCCTTTTCTAAAAAGACGATTGTAATTTAAACGAATCCTTCTGATTTATTTTCACAATAATCTTTCATTCGTTGGGGTGAGACTTCAGTCCTTCTTGCCAAATCTATAGGTGTCTCATGAAAAATTCAAGGGAATTCTTTGGGGGGAGGGAAGAAAGGTGGCAATAGAGAAGTCCTACAGCCATGCTGGTTTGCAATGTGGGGGGATTGTGAGCCCCTCAAAAGGCCCGTCAAAGCTTGAAATTTGCTCCAGCATTTGCTGCCGGAGACACTACCAGCGCAGTCTCAGGCTCACGATTTCTAATGGCTGGAGACGTTTTGTAGCCTCTAAGTTGCCCATCAAGCCCGTCTTCCTGCTTTGCTCTGTGACTTTAATGTCTCTTCACAGAGAGACGATCCCAATTGTTCCCGGATCCCTAATTTCTACAAATTAGACCAGACGCCAGAATGTGACCCACTGCAGATCCAACTACCACCCTTTTCTTCATCAGCACATTGCCGCCTATTATGACGCCGGCAAAAAAGCAGAATATATACCTGTTTATTGCGTGAGGTTACCTGTACCTTGGTCTATCCACACTCTATTCCTCCGCATGATTTATTTCAGAAGTGTTGCTTGATTTCCAGCCAGTAGACCCAGAAGTGGGTTTCAGCAGGTTCTGACCGGTTCTGGAGAACCGGTAGTGGAAATTTTGAGTAGTTTGGAGAACCGGTAATAAAAATTTTGACTGGCCCCGTCCCTATCTATTCTCTGCCTCCCGAGTCCCAGCTGATCGGGAGGAAATGGGGATTTTGCAGTATCCTTCCCCTGGATTGGGGAGGGAATGGGGATTTTGCAGTATCCTTCCCCTGGAGAGGGGTGGGAATGGAGATTTTGCAGTATCCTTCCCCTGCCACGCCCACCAAGCCAAGCCACGCCCACCAAGCCACACCCACAGAACCAGTAGTAAAAATTTTTGAAACCCACCACTGCCCAAGAAGACCATTTCATTTAGAGACACACCAGGCGGCCTCCTCTAACAACTGAACTGCCTGCGTGCTTCTGTGCTGGGAACAATGGAAGACAGGTAGTCCTCGACTTACGACCACAACCACAACGGAGCCCAAATTTTTCTGTTCCTAAGCAAGAAAGTTACTAAAGCGAGTTTGGTCCCATGTCACGACCTTCCTTGCCCCTTTTTAAGTGAATCGCTGCAGTGGTTAAGTTAGTAAAATGGTTGTTAAGTGAATCTGGCTTGGCTTGTCAGAGGGTCGCCAAAGGGGAATCACATGACCCTGGGACCTTGCAGCCGTCATAAATGTGAGTCAGTTGCCAAGCCTCTGAATTTTGGCCACGTGACTGTGCAAGGGTCGTGAGTGTGAAAAGAAGTCACTTGGACTGCTGTTGTAACTTGGAATGGTCACTAAACGAGCTCTCGTAAGCCGAGGACTACCTGTAATATCGGAGATGTGACTGAATGACAGGCTCGCCTTGTCAAAGGGGGCAAGACGGGAGGCAAATCCAGAGCAGAAACTCGTGCAGGGAAGAACAGGTTACCTCTCCAACCTCAGCTCAGCCCTAAAAGAAGCTGCACTCACTACAGTTATTTTTCTTGCGATCGTAAACGTGGCTCTTTTTCTGCGTTGGGTCGTGGCAGCCCAAGTGGATCTCCTGAAGCATCAGTTCCGCCGTCTGCCTCCTGTGTTCGAAATACCGACACCCACAGTGCCTATGTGTGTGTGTGGTGTGTATTTTAAAAAAACCCACACACAAATGGCAGTCGAGACCCCCAACCCTTAGGCCTCCCATCGCCACCCTTATGGTGGTTGAACTCCAGCAGCCATCTTGCCTTTTCTGACCTCTTTCTCCCCAGAAACCCCCACTGTTTACATTCTGGCCCCGCCCAGCCCCCCCAAAATTATTTATTGGGCTCCGCCAGTGTTGTCCCACGAACGTTTCAGCATTTCTTGCAATTGACGTCTTAGCAGCCCCTTACTAGCTCTTGAAGGGGCTCCTCTCTCAGCTTGGGGAAAAAGTTTGGCCCAACTGCCTCAAAATGCTATGAAACCAAGGCATCTTCTAGCCTGTTGTAGCCACGGCGGTCCAAGCCGATGCTTGCTTTGTAAAATCTGGATATTTGCCGTTTAAAAGGTACGGCGAGGGCTGCATTCTTCGAAACCGGAATCGACCACGAAACTGTCTTCAGGGAACAGCGGGCGCACCCGCCACTGAATGGATGGCCCCGTTTTTCTACACAGCTTCCAGTTTGCGGCAAGGATGTTGGCTGGCTGGGATGAGAATTTGATTTCTCCCCCCCCGCAAAAAAAAAAATTAAAAAATGGTTTTGCCCAAAGGTTGCACCCAGGTTGCAAAAAAAAAACCATTTAACCTGCTTTTTTTAAAAAAGCAAATAAAAGGGAATTGCACTTGTGACTCACACGGGATTTGTGGGCACAAAAGTCACCCATTTCGACCCAGGATAAATTTCCTTTTTTTTTTTTTCCTCCCAGGGCTGGAACAGAGCCCCCTTTGTGGTGGGCAGGTTTCAAAGCCGCCGTAGGGTCCTCCGTTAGATCATATCAGACCCTTCCCCCATCCCAATCCTATCCCAAGATGGCAGGACACACCTGTTTATGGCTAGAGGCAAAGAGATTGGTCGGGCGCGGAAAATCCACCTGCCCAGGGAGGGGTCGAGGAGCTACATGTAAGTGGAGCTGTTAGACTTTCTCTGTCTTTCTCCTATTCCAGCTTAAACAAGCCAGACACGCCAAGCTCCGACAAGCACCCCACGATGCCGCGCCTCTCTTCGCTTATTTTTTTTTTTTTTTAATTTTTAAAAAATTTATTTATTTTTAAGGATTCGGTTTTTCTTTCCTGGTCTGTCGTTTCAAGTCCACCGAGCTCCTTCCACCATCTTGCGGGCTTGGCGAAGGCCCGGCTGTCCCGCCACGACGACGACGACGTGTCCTCCCCACGCTTTCGCGCCCACGAAAACCCCGCATCGGCAGTGTCGCGGAGTGGAAAGCTTCGAAGCCGAAGTCGCTCGCCAGAGGCCTGCCTCGACTCGCTTGGCTCATGTATTTATTGGTTTCCCATGCTTGGGTGGGGGAAAAATTTTTTTTTCCTGTTGCCTGACACCCAAATCATTTCAGTGGCGATGCTGGCTTTGTTAGCGTCTTTCCTGCAAGAAGTCTGCCGTCGTATGTCGGATCAGCGTAAAATGGGAGCTTAAGTGGTGTTGCGGTTGGCTGGTACATACATGTCTCATCTAGGTGTGTTGACTTCTTCTTCTTCTTCTTCTTCTTCTTCTTCTTCTTCTTCTTCTTCTTCTTCTTCTTCTTCTTCTCCTTCTCCTTCTCCTTCTCCTTCTCCTTCTCCTCCCTCTTTCCTCCTCTCTTCTTTCTTCTTTCTTTTTTCTTCTTTCTTCCTTCTTTCTTCGGCTCTTTTCTTTCCCCAGGTTAAACTGGAGGAAGTTCCGTAGAAGCGGATCAGGTTTTTGTCTACTTAGAGATGGGAGGCAGGGTGGGTGAGGGGTAGGCTAAAATTTCATGAATTCAAACATTCACCTTACAACTAGCCAAACCAGTCGGGGCAGGTAGAGGCATAGAAACAGGTAATCCAATCTGAGGCAGCCAATGGGAGAAAAGGTAAGCGTCTCTCTTGATCTCGACAAAGAAGGCAGGTTTGCGGGGATCGCGGGCGAATGCGGGGGGCGAAAAACCATTTGTGGGGGGACAAGGAGGTGACAAGGAAGCCAGAGGCCTGGGTTTGTAACGGTTGTTGGGTTCGAAATGCCTTTTCTTTTTCTCGGATTGCGGCTTTTCCATTCTTGGCTGGTTTTTTTTTTTTTTTTTGGTTCGGTCTTTTCCGTAGAAACTCTGTTGGCCTGATCCCCGATTATTGGGAGAAGGGAGTAATTAATCGGGACAATCCTTCTTCCCATCGATACTGGGGTGACCTTGGGGGACTCTCCGAGCTGTAGATCAGAATCTGTAGATGATGGGGAAAAAAATAAAGAGATTTTGGGCGGAACCAAAGCCACAAGTGAACCTTTTCCAGGGTTGTGGCAGCCTGGAAGGGGCCATTTTGAACTGATCTTCTCCTTCTTCTCCTTCTTTCTCTCTTGGACCTTTTGCAACTCCTGCTTGGAGGGAACGTAATGGAGGCTCTTCCTTCCTGTTCGCGCTTGGCCGAGAGCCCTTTCTCTGCCAAACTCCACCTGCCTCTGCTTGCGGGATCTGGTTGGCCTCTGAGAAGGAGACCTCGATAGGAGCAGGTTTGAAGCCTCCCCCCCACTCCCCGACCTTCACCCCATCACCAGGTGGGATTTTGAGCTCTTCCCGCTCTTCTGCTCGTCGGGAGGAACGTGGCCGACCAATATGGCCGTTTTCTGGCGGCACCTGAATTTTGGCCTTGGGTCAAGGACCGTTGGGGTTGGGCGAGGGACTAAGCAGGAAGCGGTGGGTTGACTTTAGGAGAAGTTGTCCTTTGCTTAGCCTCCACCTGGCCATAACGTAGTTCCTTGAACATTTTCTCGCTGGTCTTTCCTTTTTTTTTTTTTTTTTTAAAAAAAAGCCATTTTTGTTTCCCTGTTCTGCTGCGTGGGTGGGAGGCTGTGCTTTGCTTCTTTAAAAATTGTTATTTTTTTTGGGAATGGGAAGATGCTGTTCGGATGGGCGTTTTGCAACCCTGAAGTGGGCCGACAAATAATTAGAAGAAAAAGGTGTTTTCCACATCATTGGAAACTCTTGAATAAGATTTATCTGTCCCTCTGGCCACTGACTCCACCAACAGAAGCCACAATTGCTGGCACAGTTTTGAGTTAGCGAAGTTTTTGTTAGGGGGACTTGCATTGTGCAGCTGTTCACAAGTCCAGATGTGCCCCCAGCTAGGAGAATTACAGAGGTCAGTATGAGTGGCCTCAAATCACGTCGAGAGCCAAATTTTTCCTCGTTTAAAAAAAAAAGTTAATTTTAATTGCCCTCTTGAGCTTCAGACTCGACATGAATCTGCCTTTCGGATTATTTTTTTTAAAAAAATAACTTTTCTTAAAATAAACAAAAAAAAACAAGTAAATTCATAAATAAACAGATCTTTCAGACTTCCCCAGTTTACTTAACAAACAGAAAGGCAACTCAGACGCAGGTTGCCGTCTTTTCAAAGCGTTTTGAGAATAGTGGCTGTTAAAAAGAGAAATTAAGCAGAAAAATAAATGTTAGCAATTAAGAGAGGAGGATTGAGGGGCAAAATAAGATTTACAAGACTCTTGAAGTTTAATGCTCCTTAGCCAGTCATTTCAGCCAGGCCTCCGAAGTGAACAGTGTTTGTTTGTTTGTTTGATCGAAACGAGAGAGATGTCTGGTTTATGTACCTCCTTACGGGTTTTATGTGCCCTTATGCGCCCTATTTATCGTTTTACTGGGTGATCCGGGACTTTGTGCAACTTATTCAATGGTGGCTTGTAATATTGGTGAACCAGTAAAGATTTGAATGTGTGCCAGGCACGTTTCCATCTTGATGTCTTCCCTTAATTTTTTTTTTTTTTTAATTTGATTTATATGCCGCCCTTCTCCGGAGACTCAGGGTGGCTTACAATGCATTAAGCAATAGCCTTCATCCTTTTGTATATATTTATACAAAGTCAGTTTATTGCCCCCACAAACTGGGTCCTCATTTCACCTACCTTAGAAAGGATGGAAGGCTGAGTCAACCTTGAGCCTTGGCGAGATTCGAACCTGCAGTCATTGCAGGCAGCTGGTCTTAATAACCAGTTTAATAATAGGGTGCCTTAGACCACTGTACTACCAAGGCTCTTAATAATTTTTATCAAGTGGTTTGAATGGTGCCTACACAATTAATTCTCCCTTCCAGATGTTCTCGGCATTTGGAATAAAACTAATATCGAATCTGAACCTCTTGGCTTCTGCAAGGTCTTCAGGACCGTTGAGCGCAGCCACTCCTCCCCAAGCCACCAGAAAGGAGGAAATTCTTCCATATATTCATTGGATTATAAGAATCCTTGGGGTTTTTTTTTTTTCTGTCCTGCCTCTGCTCGTTTCCTTGTTGAAAAAGTTTGAGCAACCTACCCTAAAAATGAGAAGTAAAATTAAGCATGTAAGCCAATCCCTGCAGGATCGGTTGCTGGATGGATTTCGCCCCGTATTTTCTGTATTTAATGGGGAAAATCTTTTTTACCGCCTGGGTTAGATTTGCCCTCCGGGTTCACTTCTCCCAACCAAACAGACAACTTCAGGAAGCTGTTAAAAAAAGCGGCAACTTTCGCCAGGCCGATCCCCGTCTTGTTTATGAAGTTTATGTTTAGGTCCTCTGGCACGAAACCCGGTTTCGTGCCAAGCAGGTGCCGAGGAAAAAATGGCATGTTTTTTAAGACTCCAAAGCCGAGACTTGCTCTGTTTAAAAAAAAAAAAAAAGGAAAACTTACTTTGCCAGTAAGTAAGTCAACCGAGCGGTCGCCATTCAAAAGAAACTTTGAAATGGAATCATAATTTTAAAGAGAGAGAGAGAGAGAGAGAGAGAGAGAGGGAGGGAGGGAGGCGATGACAAAAAAAAGTCCGTTTTGTCTCCTCCTTGACCAAAGTGCTCCCCAATTGTTTGAAGGGCCGAATGAAGTCTGCGAAAGACCTCTGACGGGCTCCATACGTTGGTTTCAGAACTTTTTCTTCTCAAAGTCCCAAATCTGTTCCGTGAAGGGCCTTGTTTCATGAAGTTTGAAAGAAGGGGGGGGAAAAAATCACAACAAAAAATGGCAACCGCCAAGCCCAAATTGGTAGGCTTAAATTTGGAGCCGCACGCTAGACACGGCAGCAAAAGTAGTTAATAAGAAGTTTGGGGAAGAATTTGAGGGATATAGGAAAGCCGCAGGAGTTTTATGATTTTTTTAGGGAGGGGGTGGTGGTCATCTGTATTTTGTTGATAAAAAATACAGAAAAGAAGAGGCTTGGTTTTTAACCTCTTCAGTGCTCAAGGAGAGTCTCCCAGAAAGGCTTCAAGAGGTCATTGAAATTTCCACCCCTTCCCTTTCTCAATAAAGCTTTTTTTTTTTTGTAAATCTAAACGGGCAAAGATGCTATCACTGAAGCATGCATCAGCAAGGGGGAAAGAGCTTTCAGCTCCCCCCTCAAAACCACGAGCAAACAAGGCCAACCTGTCCCTTTCTACTCCAGAAGCTATTTATTTGATGACGCTTCCAGATAAGAGGTTTCTTTTCTCATTCTTTGTTCTTCTTGGCCTCTTTGGCTATTGATTAAGACTTAGCCGGGCAGGTTAACTAACAAGTTAGAAGTGAGTGGTGGTTTTTTTTGTGTGTGTGTTTTTCGTTTCTCTTTCCTAGCCTCTTGGCTCACATTCCTTTCGAGGCCTGGAGCAACCTGGATCAGAAACCAGTAGCACAGCATTCCCAGTTTGGAAGATTATGGATATATGTCTTTGTAAGAGCCACTGGGAACGCGGTGTGTCAGCTACCCCAGAAAAGGGGGCTCAAAACAGGAGGGAGGGAGGAAGGAAGATAGAGAAGGAGGGAGGGAGGGAGGAAATTAGAGAAGGAGGAAGGGGAGAGAGGGAGGAAAGAAGGAGAAAAAGGTAGGGAAGGAAGGAAGGAAGGAAGGAAGGAAGGAAGGAAGGAAGGAAGGAAGGAAGGAAGGAAAATAGAGAAGGAGGAAGGGTAGGGAGGGAGGGAAGAAGGAAGGAAGAAAGACAGGAAAGAAAGAAAGAAAGAAAGAGAGAGAGGGAGGGAGGGAGGGAGGGAGGGAGGGAGGAAGGAAGATAGAGAAGGAGGGAGGGTGGGAGGAAAATAGAGAAGGAGGAAGGGGAGAGAGGAAGGAAGGAAGGAGAAAAAGAGGGAAGAAGTAAGGAAGGAAAGAAAATAGAGCAGGAGGAAGGGGAGGGAGGAAGGGAGAAGAAAAAGGGAGGGAGGGAAGAAGGAAGGCAGGCAGGCAGGCAGGAAAGAAAGAAAAAGAAAGAAAGAAAGAAAGAAAAGGAAGGAAGATAGAGAAAGAGGGTGGGTGGGAGGAAAATAGAGAAGGAGGAAGAAGAGGGAGGAAGGAAGGAGAAAAAGGGAGGGAAGAAGGAAGAAGAAAAAGAAAATAGAGAAGGAGGAATGGGAGGGAGGAAGGGAGGAGAGAAAGGGAGGGAGGTAAGAAGGAAGGAAGGAAGGAAAGAAAGAAAAAGAAAGAAAGAAAGAGAAGGAAGGAAAGAAAGAAAGAAAGAAAGAGAAGTTACCCCCTCTTCTCAATCTTTTCATTGTCTGCTCCCACTTCCCTTTTGCCTCCTTGCCTCCGGCTCAAGCATTGGCCCAAAGGGGTGATGATTAACCAAAGACTCGTCACCTGGACAACAGTGCAGGTAGATTTGCATTCTGTGGGTAACTTAATGTCTGGAAATTATGTGCTTCCAGAACGCTGAAAAAAGGGGGGGGGGGGGGCTTTTCTTTGTTGGATAAAAAAAAAAAGCAAAAAAAGACCCCCCCCCCTTTTTTTTGTCAACGTTTGTTACCTGCAACAAAGGCAGGGTGCTGTTTCCTTGCCTTGCTGGGGGCGTGATTCCAACCCACCCTTCCTTCCTTCCTTCCTTCCTTCCTTCCTTCCTTCCTTCCTTCCTTCCTTCCTTTCTTTCTTTCTTTCTTTTTTCCCCCTTTGCCTCTGCAGAAGGGCCAACTTTAAGAAAGTGGGGCCCCCGTTTGAACTTTAGGAGAAAATTGAGGCCGGAGCATTTCTTAAAGGGTCTCCCCGGTTGCCACTTTGCTTTAAAGAGGGTTTTTTTGTTTTTTTGTTTTTTCTGCCTTCCCACCGGCAGCCCCTTTGAGCAGTAACTATGTGGGTGTTTTTTTTTTAATGGCTCATGAGCCTGTTGGCGGTTTAGGAAACGGCCTCCAGAGTACATGCTTTGGAACGTGGCGTTCCTCCCGCTGGTAATCTCGGCCCAAGAGAGTTGTAACATGGAAAAGCTGGTTTAATGTTCCCTTTGCCCTTGGGGTGGGAGAGTCTGTGGGCCCTGTGGGCAGAAGTTAAGAGAAACAACAATGGCGGAGATCTGAATGATGGGCGGTTTAATAGAAGAACAGAGTTGGGAGGGACCCTGGAGGTCTTCTAGTCCAACCCCCTGCTCAGGCAGGAGGACCTGATACCATTCCAGACATGTGACAATCTCTTCTTATAAAAGCCTCCAGTGATGGAGCATTCACAACTCCCGGAGGCAAGTTGCTCTACTTAGCAACGGAAATTCTGATGGTCGTAAGGCGAGGACTACCTGTGAATGTAGAAGTTGCAGGTCCTTAACTTCTGAAGACAAGTCCTTCCACTGGTTAATAGTTCTAACTGGCAGGAACTTTATTCTTAGTTCTAGGTTGCTTCTCTCCTTGATTGCTTCTTGTCCTGCCTTCAGGTGCTTTGGAGAATAGCTTGACTCCCTCTTCTTTGTGGCCGCCCCTGAGAGATCGGAAGACTGCTATCTTATTTTAACTCAGGCTTACGGGTCCGAATGTGTTGGTAAAGAGGAGGACCCATGTGGGAAGATGGTTGTGGGGTGCTGAAGAGGGATCCAAATAAGCCAATCAAAATACAGAATGACACCCCTCCCCCCCCAAAAAAAAGATCTTTGAGAAAAGTGATAGAAATGGTGTTGTCATATGGTAGAAGCTGGCTGATTTCTTGTCAAATTGTGCTTTTTGCCACCTGCGGAATGATAAATAGCGGAGGCGTGTTTACTTCGAGCACCCAAATGCTACCTTTTGTGAACTTCCTAATAGCATGTGGCAGAAGGAAGGAAGGAAGGAAGGAAGGAAGGAAGGAAGGAAGGAAGGAAGGAAGGAAGGAGAGAGGAGGGAGGGAAGAGAAAAGATACAAAGGGAAGAAGTTATAGGGAAGAAGGAAAGAGGGAAGGAAGGGAGGGAGGGAGAAGGGAGAAGGGAGAAGGGAGGGAAGAAAAAAGAAACAAAGGGAAGAAGTTATATGAAAGAAGGAAGGAAGGAAGGAAGGAAGGAAGGAAGGAAAAGGGGAGAGAGAAGGAAGAGGAGACAAAGTGAAGAAGTTATAGGGAATAAGGAAAGGCGAAGGAAGGAAGGAGGGAGGGAGAGGGAAAAGAAAAGAAACAAAGGGAAGAAATTATAGGGAAGAGGGAAAGAAGGAAGGAAGGAAAAAAGGGAGAGAGAGAAGGAAGAGGAAACAAAGTGAAGAAGTTTTAGGGAATAAGGAAAGGGGAAGGAAGGAAGGAGGTAGGGAGGGAGAAGGAAGGAAGGAAGGAAGGAAGGAAGGAAGGAAGGAAGGAAGGAAGGAAGGAAGGAAGGAAGGAAGGAAGATCACAGTGTACATGGAAATTATTCAAAACCTTTAATATTAATCTCTGCAAATAGAAGTTGGGAGAACTATTCCCCAATCATATTGGCATAGATCGTTTAAAGCCAAACATTATGAAAATTAGCCATCATTTTGTAATCAAAATCGGTAGGAAGTTTGCATCCCAAGCTTTGGATAATCAGCAAAGGTCTTTTTCAAGAGCGAGCAATCCTATAAAACCTCCATCGGCTTTTCCCTTGGATTGAAAGGCAAAAAACTCCTTCCAGCTTATCCAAATCTGAGATTTTTTGACTCTTGGCGTCTTTTCCATTTGCCCCGTGCAGAAAAAAAGGGGTCCCTTATCTAAGGGGCAAAAGCCTTTTGGATTTGGTCTTTAACTTTTGTTATCCGAAGGCACAAAATCACAACTGAGAACGCAGCCCCAGAGATTTCTCCAGCTCTTGCATTCAGAGCTCAGACTCTTTGATGGAGAAACAAACAAACAAAAAAAAAGGCCTTAATTTGGAAAGTAGGGGGAGGTCCTTTCTGCAGCCATGGGGGGACCAGTTTGATGAGAAATGCCCCCCCTCCAAATTGCAAACTGGCCCACCTGCCCAGAAAAGCAACATCTGGGGTAGAGTCACTTTCCAGAAACAGATTTCCCCCCCCACCCCTTCCTTAATGGTATCCCAAATCATTCTGATCTGCTTACTTTAGAAAGGTAGGGGTGTGGCTTAGGGAGAAGGGGTGGAGCTTCCAGGTAACCTTGTCCTCCAGACTCCGCCCTTTGGAAAGGCAAATCCTGGTCCATTCTGCTTAAAAGTCTGGAAACAAAGGCGCCAATTCAGAGATTTAGTCTCTGGCAGTGCAATTATTTGCCACCGTCTTCTGGGCTTTGTCTAAATTGTTGTTGTTTTTTGCTGCTTTCCATTGCAGACTTTCAGAAGAAACACTGGCAACAAAAACAAAACAAGCTGTTAAAAAAGAGATTTTTTTTCTTTTTTTTAAAAAGGCCAGAAAACAGCCATTGGTTTAAACCCCTCATTATTTCTATTTTTCTTTCTTTTGCAATCCACAAATGCTGGTTTGGCAGGGAGCAGTTCAGGCGTGGGAGATAAAAAGGCAACAGTTTATTTTGTATGGATTAAATGAAAGCTTCCTGGTTTGTCAACCGGATTCAATTTCTTTTCTTTCTTTCTTTCTTTCTTTCTTTCTTTCTTTCTTTCTTTCTTTCTTTCTTTCTTTCTTTCTTTCTTTTTGACAGCTACCTCATAATCAGGGGGAAAAGAAGTAGAGATGGCCCCAATTAGATGTCAGCAAAGAAAATATCCTTGTAGCCAAATAAATGCACAAAGAGAGGAGAATTTCCTTCTTCCTTCTTTATTTTAATATAGGCATTATCTAGACCTCTTTTCAGGATTTGGGAAATGTTTTCTGGATCCCTGCAAATCAAAGGGATAGAGAGGCAAAACCGAGTAGTCACAAAGATTGCAAAGACGGCTTTGCACCTGTCCAAATTTTGCAAACCCCCACCGTGCCGATTTTGAAATGAGCTTCCGAATGCTTGCTTAGAGAGCGAGAGCGAGAGAGAAAGTGCATTTTAAACCCGCTGCTTGGAGAGGAAAGGCATTCAAAATAGAAAATTTACTTGGGTATTTTCATGCAAACGAAGCATTGTTATCATCCTAGGCTCCGGTTTGCCAGAATTGGCTCTCGATCTGAGTTTTGATCTGACATTTATTGAAGCGGTCACGTAAAAAAAGACTGAATGGGTCCCTTTGTATGAAGGTGGGCTGAGAAGAAGAAATGGAACAATCGTGGTTTAGCAACAATAAAAGGAAAATATCGCTAGGCCCCGCTGACATAGAAGGGCTGTTGAGCAATCGCAAAGGAGGCAGTTTAGTTTCCTTTGTCCTTTTTTTTTTTCCAGGAAGTAATCTCTATTACTCAGTAGGATTTACACCTTGAAGGGCTCTACTGGTCAACCCAGCAGAGACTTCTGAATAATAGCCACCGCCTAATAATAATTCTTCCCCTAGCACTAAAAGTTCCCATGCCTGAAAGCAACAGATTTGGAAGAATGCTAATTACCCTGTTTCCCCGAAAATAGGACCCAACTGGAAAATAAATCCTAGCATGATTTTTTCCAGGATGCTCGTAATATAAGCCCTACCCCCAAAATAAGCCCCAGTTAAGATTGTCAGCTAGATGGATGCATTTAGTACCGTATTTCCCCCCAAATAAGACCAAACCAGAAAATAAGGTTATAATAAGGTCATTTGGAGCAAAAAAATAATAATATAAGAACCCGGTCTTATTTTCGGGAAAACACGGTATGGAATTGGCCCATTTCTCAGGTTTTTTTTTTTTTTTTTTTTTTTGCCAAAGTGGTCAGTTAGCACGCTAGTTGCCGACCAAGGATTTGGTTCCAATTGGAGATCCTGCCCACTTTAATGCTATCAAATGGGGCATCTTTCTTCCTTGGAGGGACCGTATACAAAGAATGATGATGATGATGATGATGATGATGATAAGAATAGGAATAGGAATAAGAATAGGAACAATAGCAGTAATGATAATATAAGGAAAGGATCCTTGATGGGCATCCCAGAGCCAATTCTCAAATGCAGAATTTTAAGAATTTAGATGCCCCTTGGAAGCATGTGTCCAAATTACATTATTACCAACATTTTACATGTTCAGAGGCAGAGATTGATTGTTCCTGGCTCCCATAGCTGAATAAATTTAGCTTTTGCTAAGTCTTGTAGTTGGAGAGGAAAAAAAAAAAAACTGGCGGATTTTGGTGTCTTTTGAGTTTCGGCTTGTATTTTGGGGTTTCCTGCCCTCTGTCAGGATGAGTCCATGAAGAGCCAAAGGCAGTCCTCGACTTACCACATTTCATCTAGTGACCCTTGTGGAAGTTACAACGGCACTGAAAAAAAATGACCATTTTTCACGCTTAACGACCGTTGCAGCATCCCCCGTAGTCGCGTGATTTACATTGGGATGCTTGACCCCCTGACTCACATTTACGACGGTCGCAGCGTCCCCGAGTCACGCGATCCGGTTTGGCGACATTCTAACCAGCGAAGTCAAATGGGGAAACCGGATTCACTCAACCACCGGGTTATTCGTTTTAAGAACCGCGGTGATTCGCTTAAGAAATGCGGGGAGAGAAAAGTCGTAAAACGGGGCCAAACTCACCCTTCACCAATTTCTCACTTAACAAACATCAATTTGTGGGGGATCCATTGTGGTTGTAAGCTGAGGATTGCCTGTCATTTGTCGAAATAATTTTCCCTCGGCTGCGGAAGTCTCTTTAATTCCTTTTAAGACAATGCGGGAATTTTTCTCTTGTGATCCGGGTTTCTGAAAGCAAATAGACACTCCTTCAGGCAAACTTTGAAAAAAGTGGAGTTTAATCGCTTAAAAAGAGAGAGAGAGAGAAAACCACCTTTCTTCCTTCCAGTGACTAATCTAGCAGAAGTATTTGTGACCTTAACTAATGTAAAATTAATTTACATTACATTACACACAAACACACACCTGCAAAGGGAGAGAAAAAGGGAGAGAAATATTGGAATCAGACTTCAAAACCTTGCCTGTGTAATTTGTCCACTCGACACGGCAATTTGTTTTTCCAAAAATCTTGCCAAGGGGAGAGAGAAACTTCGTAATGGCTTGGTCTCTGCTCCTTTTTTTTTTTTTTAAAAAAGATGGACCTTTAGGCCAATTGCTCTGTTTGATTTTGGGGGTTTTTCCCCTCCTATTTTTCCTTCTACTGGAAGCGAAGACCAGCACTGGCTCCATCAGGAGAGAGCCGGGAAGGAGAAAGGGGAAGGTGGCGAGAGAAACAGAAATTAAAAATTGACCTTGTGTAATAAAGTTAGCAGCGTAAATTCCTATTATTGCAAAGCGCAATTTTTTAACGGGATGAATCTCTTGCGTGGGTTTTCCGTCGATTTGCAACCGGGTTTGCAAATGATGCAGGGTGTGTGTGTTTGTGGGTGTGTTTGTGGGTTTTTTTCCTCCCCAAAATCGTACGTTTTGCATTTCGAAGAGCGAGCTTTGCTGTGCCAGCTCCGGCTGAAGGAGCCCTCTCTTGTCTTGGCGTTTTTCCCTGGCCTCCAATGCGTGGTAGCGATGGAAATAAAAACCAATAGACTTTCTCCCCCCTCTCCCCCCCCCAAAAAAAGAAAAGCTGGCAGTGCTTCATTTGAGCTGAACTGAGTTTTATTGGTCCAGTTTCAAGCTTTTGGCGTAATCAACCTCTCGTTCAGATATCACAATGAACTAGAACGTAGTTTGTTTGTTTTTTTCCCCCCCTCAAAGGCCTGTCTTAGCTCTGGAGCCACTGTAGCTTGTAAATCCCGGTTTAGCAGTTTAACATCTTGGGCTATCTATCGTTTTGGATTTTAAACTAGGATTACGCAAACTCCCGTCTGGAAGAGCGCGCAAACCAGGTGTAGTTTAAAAATTCGGGTTTTGGGCTCTGACTACCCAATGAAACCTACATGGCTTGTGATCGAAAAGTAGAATTCCACCCCCAAATATTTTCAGGTTTGCTGCCGTTTCTTTCTACTTCCCTACAGCTTTGCTTGGTGCCTACCCTGGTATCAAACCAGGGAGAGGAAGAGGGGGAAATTCCCACCCTCTGGCTGATATTTTGGAAATATTTTCTTCTTGCCTTCCTTCCTTCCTTCCTTCCTTCCTTCCTTCCTTCCTTCCTTCCTTCCAGCCAGCCAGCCAGCCAGCCAGCCAGCCAGCCAGCCAGCATATCCATTTTGAGAAGCCATTGGCATCTTACTGGGCAGCGTTGGATGTTTTATCTGTTTCTAATACTGCCTGGTAAAGATGTTGATGCCGTCTCGCCTTCAACGTGGACCCCGCTTTGGGAGAGAGAGGAAAAAACGGATCCGTTTGTGGCCAAAACTGGAGAAGAAGGAGAGGAAACAGGCAAGGAAATGGTGCGGATTCAGGAAGAAGAAAAAAATATATTCTTTTCTTTTTCTCTCTAAAGACGTGGTGTTTGGAGCGAGAACGTAATCTTTGAGCCAAGATTTGAAGCTCTCGCCATCTTTAGGATGTAGTCCCTATGAAGAATCCCCTTGGTGGGGTTTACTTCGGTGTAAAGCTGCCCCACACAATTGGCTTTCCTTTCTCAACTCAGGCGGCCAACTGATGCTCTGCACTAGCATGTTAGCAAGCGGAGCAACCCCAAATTTTGGGAACGTGCCTGCATCAGCTGCCTAATAACCACGTTCCCATCCGTATCTTTTCAGCTTAGCTGTGCCCACAAGATATTTCAGTATTATAGGGGTGTTTGCACATACCTGGCAGATACTAAAGAAAGAGGGCTCTTGCTGAAAAGTGGCCCATCTATTTTTATACATATTTGTACCCACAGAACACACACAGATGCACACCCCTTGCTTAAGCTGCTTACTGTTCACAACAGCTTAATTTGGCCAAAAATGTCTCCTGAAATTTTCTCCAGAAACCAGGCCACCTCCCGAACAACCTTGATGGGGAAGATTCGTTAAATGTTGAAACCCACCGCCCCGAATCTGCATTGCAGATTTCGTCTTGATTTTGTTTTCTTCGAAATCCTTCCCTTTGTTACTCGAACCCCGCCTCTCTTGAGTCTTCCACCTGTTCTTCCTTTACTGTCTCGGACGAATCGATATGAATTTTTTTACAGCTGTAAAGGAAGGCGCCGTGGAACGCTGGCGTTTTACGAGCAACTGACTTTTTCCTCTCCAACTCGTTCCTCCGACAACTACCGGATCGTGGTCCTCTGTGGACATCTTACTAGACAGTGCTGGATTTTGTCAGTGTACTCTAACACTGTCTGGTAACGATGTTTAAAGAGCGAGCCAAACTACTTCGTTCCCCGGAAGTCTTCAAAGTGCCAGAATCCGAATCGAGGCTGGCGAAAAAGTAAGATGGGTGTAAATTGGTACAGAGGCTGGCGAGAGGCACGGAGCCTAATTTCTCTGAGGTCGAACTGTTGCTCTAGGCCAGGTGTCAGCAACCTGCGGCTCTGGAGCTGCATGCGGCTCTTTGGGACCTCTGCTGTGGCTCCCTGTTAGGTGATCCCACCACTGGCTGGGCCCGCCCCTCGCCCTCCCCTCACTCCTCGCCTGGCCTGAAAAGGTAAGGGCAACGGCGGGGGATGGAGAAGCGGCTGGGGCAGAGACAGAGAGATACAGAGAGAGCGGGAGAGAGAGACAGAGAGATACAGAGAGAACGGGAGAGAGAGAGAGACACAGAGATACAGAGAGAGCGGGAGAGAGAGAGAGAGACAGAGAGATACAGAGAGAGCGGGAGAGAGAGAGAGACACAGAGAGATACAGAGAGAGCGGGAGAGAGAGAGACACAGAGATACAGAGAGAGCGGGAGAAAGAGAGACACACAGAGAGATACAGAGAGAGCAGAAGAGAGAGACAGAGAGATACAGAGAGCGCGGGAGAGAGAGAGACACAGAGATACAGAGAGAGCGGGAGAAAGAGAGACACACAGAGAGATACAGAGAGAGCGGGAGAGAGAGACAGAGATACAGAGAGCGGGAGAGAGAGAGAGACACAGAGAGATACAGAGAGAGCGGGAGAGAGAGAGAGGCACAGAGAGATACAGAGAGGGAGTCATGTGACTGGTGGAAGTGAGCGACGTCGAGTTGGCCACACCCACCCAAGTTTTGTGGCTCCCGGTGTTTTCTTTTCTGTGGGAAACGGGTCCAAATGGCTCTTTGAGTGTTTAAGGTTGCAGACCCCTGCTCTAGGACAGCCATGGCGAACCTTTTCAGCACCGAGCGCCCAAACAGGGATGCGCATGCATGTATGCACGCCAGAAACCTGCGCACATGCCTGTTTTGGGGCCATTTTCAGGCCATTTTTCGGGCTGTTTTCCGGCACTCCAGCGCCCCTAAAGACCAGCTGGCCGGTGCAGATGTGCACGCCAGAAACCAGAAGAGCAGCTGACGACGGCACACGTGCCCACAGAGCGGGCTCTGCGTGCCACCTCTGGCAGGCGTGCCCTAGGTTCGCCATCGCGGCTCTAGGCGGTGCTTTTCAACCTCGGCAGCTTTAAGATGCGTGGACTTCAACTCCCACAATTCCCCAGCCAGCCGGGGAATTCTGGGAGTTGAAGTCCAGGCATCTTTCAATTGCTGTGGTTGATTCTGGGGGGGTAAATAAATTGCATTGCCCATTGGGAGGAGGTGAAGGATAGAATTGGAAAAGGGGCTCAGGGTTGCTGGTTCTTCTTCTTCTTCTTCTTCTTCTTCTTCTTCTTCTTCTTCTTCTTTCTTCTTCTTCTTCTCCTCCTCCTTCTCCTTCTCCTTCTCCTTCTCCTTCATCTCCTTCTTCTTCTTCTTCTTCTTCTCTTCTTCTTCTTCTGTTCTAGATCTTAGGACTAGAATTCCACTTCTTCAATCATATATCTTCGATCTGAGTGCTAAGGTTCTAGCTGGTTTCTTCTTCTGTCTTCTCCTCCTTCCTCTCCTTCCTTCTTCTTCTTTCTCTCTTCACTTTCCACTTCTTCTCTTCTTCTCCTCTTCTTCTTCCTCCTCCTCCATCTCCTATCTCTTCTTTCTTCTTCTTCTTCTTCTTCTTCTTCTTCTTCTTCTTCTTCTTCTTCCCTGGTTTGATATGCAGCTTGGCTCGCTTACGTGAGACGCCTGGTGCCGGGGGAGCTTCAATGCTCTTCCCGCTTGCATTCTCGCCCCATCTTTGACTCATTGAAATGGAGGGAAGGGAATCTGATGCACGGATTCTCCTTCTGGCCCCTCAGAATAGTGGGGGGTGAGGGGTGGGAAGAGATAAAGGAGACTGAATAAAAGACTTTGGGTGAAAAAGAACGTATAAAGATCAAAAGTAAAAGGAATGCCCTCGAGAAGGAGCTCGGCAAAAGGAACGGAAAGTTTTAGGTGGCCAAAACGCCAGCAGGGTCTTAAAACTTGTGATGATGGGGGAGAAAAATCAGAATTGTTGGTTGGAAGCCACACAGATCGCTGAATTTATATCAAGCTATTATTATATTTATTACCGGGGGTGGGGGGGAGGAAATCTGGTGTAATCCAATCGTCATTCTTGGCTCAGGCAACCTTACAAGAGATTATTTTGAAGATTAAAAAAAAAAGAAAAGAAATGAGACTCTTCTCTATAGACCCTTGGGTGATGGTTGTTGTTGTTTTGTTGTTTTCCGAGGAACGGAGTCACCGCAATCGCACACTCCTCCTAACAATCGTTGACGTTCACCCGGCTTGCCCTGCTGCTGCTCTCCCCCTCAAAGGGAGGGGAGGTTTTTGCCCTACCCTTGTTTAATTTTGGAGGCGAAGGGATGACTTGCACGCAGCGCCAGCTTGAGCTCAGCGGCCCAGTGAGTCATCTCAGGTCGCGCCCAAGTAGATTTCTCCAGAACTTGGCTCTTTTTCAACCTTTCCACCCTGGAGTTTTCAGAAAGGCTTAGCTTGAATCCGGGTACGGGGTTTCTGGAACAGAGACAGCCGTTTGGGATGGGGCACATGGACTACGTGCTTCCCGTCCTTGACCTCAGAGCAACATGGCCCATCTCTCTCTCTCTCTTCCTCTCTCCCTCTTTCTCTCCCTTTCTCTCTCCTTCTCCCTCTTCTTTCTCTTCCTCTCTCTCTCTTTCTCTTTTTCCCTTTCTCTCTCTCTCTCTCTCATTCTTCCTCTCTCTCTCTCTTTCTCTTCCTCTCTCCCTCTTTCTCTCCCTTTCTCTCTCCTTCTCCCTCCTTCTTTCTCTTCCTCTCTTCTCTCTCTCCCTTTCTCTCTCTCTCTCTCTCTCTCTCTCATTCTTCCTCTCTCTCCCTCTCCCTCTTTTTCTCCCTTTCTCTCTCCCTCTCTCATTCTTCCCCCCCTCTCTCCTCCTCTCTCCCTCTTTCTCTCCCTTTCTTTCTCTCCCTCTTTCATTCTTCCTCTCTCTCTCTCTCCCTCTCATTCTTCCTCTCTCTCTTCCTCTCTCTCTCTTTCTCTCCCTTTTTCTCTCCCTCTCTCATTCTTCCTCTCTCTCTTCTTCTCTCCCTCTTTCTCTCCCTTTCTCTCTCTCTCTCCCTCTCTCATTCTTCCTCTCTCTCTCTCTCTCTCTCCCTCTCTCCCTTTCTCTCTCTCCCTCTCTCCCCCTCCCTCTCTCTCTCCCCCCCTTTCTCTGCCTCAAAATACAGGTGGGTGGGTAGTTTTCCACCCTGTCAGATTCAAGCTAAGCCTGGGAGGATCTCAGCCAAGCTTGTCCTGGCCAGACCTAGCCAAGGGGGTTCCCTTTCTCGACCTAGAACGCAGAACGTAGAACCTCTTCCATGGTGGGACTTCTTCTCCTGCTTTGGTTTTTTTTCCCACCCCGTGGCTGTTTCGCAGAGCCCTCCAACCTTGGGAAGGGATTCTGCATTTCTCATACGTCATTGGGGGGTGATGAAGCCCATCCAGATTGGCTTCACTTTTCATCGGTGGCCCGGTCCAAGAACCAGCGAATGGGGTAAGCCAGGCCAAGCCATCCATCCTCCACTTGGTCCTTTCCAACTGAACCAGAGTTGAAAGAGCAAGTGGAGAAGATCTAGAACCCCCAGCCCTCCAGCGTTCCGTCATCTAGATTTACAATCTGGATCCCGGTCAATACGACTCGCGTGGCTCCGTTTTGCGTGGCTCCGTTTTGGGGAAACCGCAATATCGATACGCCATTAATTATCAGCAATGATGATGTTCATGATGGTAGCTTTTTCTTCAGAATTATTTGTCGATTGTTTTTACGCTCTGTCTCCCATTGCAGGGAGAACGGCATCGAAAAACGACAATCATACTCTTTCTCTTTGCTTACGGGTAGGCCGGATCCGGATAAAAGAGTTTGAGGAACTCTTCCCGTTATTGGGGGAGGGGGAAATTCTTCGGTTCCCCCCCACCCTTGAGGTCCTCCAGTCAGGCTTTTTAAGCGGACGCGAGTCGGAATATTGACGCGAACGCTTGAATGCTCCACGGTTTTGCCGGCCGACCAAAACTGGTTTCCCTCTTCCTC
Source organism: Pantherophis guttatus (assembly GCF_029531705.1). The sequence goes on from NW_026844057.1 coordinate 941,683, forward strand.
CTTCTTTAGATTTATTATCTCGATCATCACCATTCCAAGGAGTGGGAGACGGGGGATGTGGGGTTACTGATTAACCAGGCAGAAACCCGGTTGAGGAAATGCGGAACGACTCCCCGCCAAAATTGACTTTTGGCGGTGGGGGCTGCGAGTGGGAGCTCCTCAGGCGGAGCAATGTTTGCTTTGGAAAGTGGGTGGGAAATAAAAAAAACCCCAGGCATTGCTATCTTGTACATGTTTGACAAACTAATAAATAAAATAAAATAAAATAAAATAGATTTTGGAGGGGGAGATCTCCTCCTGAGAATCTCTCCTTTTCTTCCTCTCCTGCGCTTGGCGTTTTCTTGCTTCGTCGCTGGGAGTTTGGATGTTCCCAAGCCCAAGGGCCCAGTTCCAATTTTGCACCCGAAAAGTTCATCATCTTAGGGGTCCTGACGTTCCCCAGAGAGTTTGAGCCATGGTGGCGCGGTGGATAGAATGCGGTATTGCAGGCTGATTCTGCCGACTGCCGGCAGTTCGATCCTGAACCCCGGTTCAAGGTTGACTCAGCCTTCCATCCTTCCGAGGTCGGTAAAACGAGGACCCAGATTGTTGGGGGGCAAAAGGCTGACTCCGTAAAACTGTCTAGAGGGGGCTGTAAAAGCACTGCGAAGCGGTATATAAGTCTGAGAGCTATGGCTATTGTCTTCCATGCTGGTGACCAGGCCAGGGGAAAGTTGTATGAATTGGGTGGGGTGGGTGCAGAAGGAGAAGGGGAGGGAGGGAAAGTGACCTTCATTTAAGATTGGCCTTGGAGCTTCAAAGAGCAGAAGAGCCTTCAAGAGGTCCGGTCAGTTGGCAGCCCTATAAAACAGAAAAAAAAACCGTCTCTCTCTTCCCTCTTTCTTTCTTTCTCTCTCTTTCTCTCTCTTTCTCTCCCCCTCTCTCTTTCTCCCCCTCTCCCTTTCCCTCCTTCTCTCTCTCTCTCTCCCCCTCTCTCTTTCTCCTTCCCTCTCTCTCTACCCCTTTCTCTCTTTGTCTTTCTCTTTCTCCCTCTCTCTCTCTTCCTTCCCCCCCTCTCTCTCCCTCCCTCCCTCTTTCTCTCTTCCTCTTTCTTTCTCTCTTTCTCTTTCTCTCTCCCTCTCCCTTTCCCCCTCTCTCTTTCTCTCTCTTTCTCTCTCCCTCTTTCTTTCTGTCTTCCTCTTTCTTTCTCTCTTTTTCTTTTTCTCTCTCCCACTCTCCCTCCCTTTCCCCCTCTCTCTTTCTCTCTCTTTCTCTCTCCCTCTTTCTCTCTTCCTCTTTCTTTCTCTCTTTCTCTTTCTCTTTCTCTCCCCACTCTCCCTTTCCCCACTCTCTCTTTCTCTCTCTTTCTCTCCCTCTTTCTCTCTCCCTTTCTCTCTCTTCCCCTCTCTTTCTCCATCCCTCTCTCTCTACCCCTTTCTCTCTTTCTCTCTCTTTCTCTCCCCCTCTCCCTCTCCCCCCTCTCTCTTTCTCTCTCTTTCTCTCTCCCTCTTTCTCTCTCTCCCTTTCTCTCTCTCCCCTCCCTCTCTCTTAAAGATTCTCTTGCAGTTACTGCTAAAACTCACAACCTGCTGAACATTCTGTGTGTGTGTGTGTGTGTGTGTGTGTGTGTGTGTATTGTGCTTCATTAATCAACCATGTTGCCATAGGAATGAACATTTTCATTCAACATTTTCAAGTTGAGCAAAGTTTTGGGCAGAGAAAGGTGTTTTTTTTTTTTTAATGCAGGTTCCAAACACACCAGTCCTGCAAATGCCAGGAATTGAATTGTGGAGAATTGTGGAAATTCTTAATTTTCTGCCATCAAATGATGGCCTCTTTTAACCAGATCCTTCTCACTAAAGCCAGATAAAGTGAGATGAAATTCAGAAGACTCAGCCAGGGGATACAGCAGGCAGCCATCCATCCAGCCATCCCCAAAGCAAATTATTTCAACCCCGCTCAAAGCCCTCGGATTTGAGCACCTGCCGTTTTTTATTTTCTAAGAAGGGGCATTTCGCTAAAATAAAACATTTTCCTTTTTCTAACTCTTTTTTTTTTTTTAATGAAAACTAAATTGCGTTCAGTGAGCACGTGAGAACCCCTGAACTGAAGTTGTCTTTTGGAGGGGCTCAGAAACACGGGAGGGAGAAGAGAGAAAGGGAATGACCAGGACTTAAGCCGCTAGTCCTTTCCGTCTTTCCCCCCCCCCGTCCCGTCGACGGTTGAGCCAGATGGTGATCCTGCGGGGCCCAGCGCCTGCCTGCCTGCATTCCTGCCTGCCTACCTGCCTACCTGCCGGCCGATCGCTGTCTTACCAGACAAATTTAGATCTTAATCTATCGCTGTCTAATACTGTCTGGTAATGCCGTCGATTTGCACTGGCATTGTCTTCACCCCACGGAGGGGGAAAAAACTCAAAATGGCCTCTCTGCGCTAAAGCCCTAAGGTTCACTGACGGGGCTGGGTACCTGGGGTGCGGCCCGAGCGCCTGTTTGGCTCTATCCGGGTTCAAAGTCTTGCTTTTATCGCCGTGAGGTTGGGCTTAATATAGAGAAGGAATCAACCTTGATAAGCCGCGCGGGTTTAACCACCTGTCCGGATTGCCGCTGCTGTGCCCACGTAACCCTGCAAAATTTAGCTGTGTCAACAACACGGCCACGCTGAGCTTGGTTCCTGGTTTCCTCCTTGGGGACGTTTAAGAGGGTTGGCCAACAGCCAAGCAGTCCCTTAACCAAACAGCAAAGCACCTTCTTTTCATGCAGGAGATCTCAGGTGGAACATCCAACATCTCCAAGTAGAGCTGGGAACAAGGGTGAAGGCCATCTGAGGAGGCTTTTATGGGTCAAAAGTAGTGGCCTCGTCGTGGACCATATCTGGCCTACATGGGTAGCCCTCGACTGACAAGCATTCATTTAGCGACCACGTTAACCACGGCACTGACAAAAATGACCCGTGACTGTTTTTCACGCTTACGAGCGTTTGCAAGCATCCCCCGCGGCCACAGGCTCAAAATTTGGGTGTTGGCAACCAACGTGTATTTATTTATGATGGTTGCAGCATCTCCATTTCTGACCTTGACCCGGCTGTCTTCCAACGAGAGAGATCAATGGGGTAAACTGGATTTCCTTGGGGTTCACTCAGCTGCAGCCATTCGCTTAACAACCGTGGCAAACAGGGTCATTAAAACCAGGCAGGGCTCACTCAATAACGGAATAACAGAGTCTGAAGGGACCTGGGAGGTCTTCTAGTCCATCCCCGCTGCTCAGGCCTACAGTACCATTTCGGACAGTTTGGCTGTCCAATCTCTTCTTAAAAACCTCCAGCGTTGGAGCATTCACAACTTCTGGAGACAAGTTGCTCCACTTAGCAACGGAAATTCGGGCGCCTCGTGGTGGTCGTAAGGCGAGGACTATCTGTGAATGTAGAAGCCGCAGGTCCTTAACCTAGTGCCATGATGGCGAACCTATGGCACACGTGCCACAGGTGGCACGTGAAGCCATATCTGTGGACACGCGAGCGTTAGCCTAGCTCCAGCGTGCACGCATGCACCAGCCACCTGGTTTTCGGGCCTTCCGGACCCACCGGACGTCTGGGAGTGGGCCGTTTCCGGCCTCCAGAGGGCCTCTGGGAGTGGTGGGGAAGGCAGTTTTCACCCTCCCCAGGCGCCAAGAAAGTCTCTGGAGCCTGGGGAGGGCGAAAAACAGGCCTACCGGGCCCACCGCTAACCTTTTTGCCATCGTGTGCCAAAAGTGGGGGGAGCGTGGGGGGCCACATGCATGCGTGGAGGGATGGGGCACCTCCCCCATGCTTCCCCCGCTTTTGGCACGCAACGGCGAAATGGTTAGCCATCACTGACCTAGTGGGTCCTGAATGAGCCTTTGATCTGTTGCCTCATCCACAGAGAACGCAACGGCCATTTTTAATGCCTGCAACCGTTGGGCTGCCCAACTGTTGAATTGTGAAGTAGTGTGCAGGGCAGGGAAGACGCCTTCCTTCCCTTCCTTCAAATTTAGGTGGAAATTAAAGCCTGTGCCCCCCTCCCTCCCTCTCTCCCTCCATTCCAAGCAGGAGCCTGTGCAGGAGCGGGAGGCCGAGTTTTGTGATCTTTGCATACAGGTCTCATCCCCGTATGCACGGCACGTCAGACAAAAGAGACTTCTGCCATTATCCTGGGAACAAAGGCAGCTTGTGGGCCATTTCCCGGCATTTCTCTCTGGGGTGGGGTTGCTTTGGCCTGAAAGAAATGAGTGATTCAAACTTGTCCTGCTTTCTCCCCCCCCACACACACACCCCACACGCACACTCCCCACTCCCAGGCTAAAACCTCAAGCATTTTTGAGCATGTATGGGCACCCCAGACAGCGAGGAGCAGCTGAACAAAAGCATGCCATCCCCTGAATGAGAGAGCCAAAAAGGGGTTACTGAAGATCTTTGAAATCAATTCAGGATTGTCTACTTAATCAGGAGGAAGAGGAAAAGAGGGAGGAGACCAGGAGGAGTGACGGAAGGCAGGAAAGAAGAAGGAAAAAGGAGGAGGAAGAGGAGGAGGAGGGATGAAGAAAGACAAGAGAAGGAAAAGAAAGAGGAAGAGGAGGAGCAGGAAGAGACAAGGAGAAGTGATGGAAGGCAGGAAAGAAGAAGGAAAAAGAAGGAAGAGAAGGAGGGATGAAAGAGAAGATAAGAAGGAGGAAGAGGAGAAATAGGAGCAGGAAGAGACAGGAGTGATGGTGGAGGAGGAGGAGGAGATGAGTGACAGGGCAGGAAAGAAGAAGGAAAAAGAAGGAAGAGAAGGAGGGATGAAGAAAGAAGAAAAGAAGGAGGAAGAGGAGAAATAAGAGCAGGAAGAGACAGGAGTGATGGTGGAGGAGGAGGAGATGAGGAGTGACAGAGGGCAGGAAAGAAGAAGGAAAAAGAGAAGGAGGAGGAAGAGGAGGAGGAAGAGGAGGAGGAGGGGTGAAGAAAGAAAAGGAAAAGAAGGAAAAGAAGGAGGAAGAGGAGGAGCAGGAAGAGACAAGAGGAGTGATGGTGGTGGAGGAGACATGGAGTGATGGAGGACAGGAAAGAAGAAGGAAAAAGAGGAGGAGGTGAGGGAGGAGGAGGAGGCATGGGAGCCATCCAGATTGGACTCCAAATTCCCAGGGCCCATAGTCCCCACTTAGCATGAGAACCATCTAAGTGAAGAAGATAGCAGGAAGTGAGTCAGCAGCTCTTGAACTCGAGCCCCAGAGGCTGGGCTGACGTAACACACAAAGCCAAGTCCTCAAAATCATTCTTGGTTCGCCATCGCTGACCTACGTCCTTTGTCACTGTTAAGGAATTTGCAGAGTAACCCTTGAGTAGCAATTGAGAGTAGTTACGAATAAACACAGTCAACACACAGATACACTGAGTTGTGTTTACTTTCAGGAAATAGTAAGGCACAGTCCAATAAACAGTCCAGGTCATACACATATAAAGCAGGAGATAGCCAAAACGACAGTCCGGGGATAATCCAATAACAAAGTCTTCTTACCAGTCGTCGTAGTCATTCACAATAAGCAGTTCTTCTGGATTTGCAAACAGTAGCATACAGAGATATCAGAGAGCAAGAACAGCAAAGAGAAACGAACCATGTTTCTAGCTCCCTCTTAAGGAGATTGGCTACAGAGCTAACCAATCAGGACACAGTATGATACAATACAGCAGTCTTAAAGCTACATTGCCAACCCAACAAGGTAGGTAATACTCATTTCCTAACAGTCACTCACACCACTTTGGAAAAGGCCCACATCATTCTCTCTCTTTCACACACACATACGCACACACACGTACACACACACTTATTTAATCCCTGGGAACCTCTGGAGAAGTTGCTCTGTGGATCCCGGCAAGTAGGGTTTCCTGCCTAAGCAGGGGGCTGGACTAGAAGACCTCCAAGGTCCCTCCCAACGCTTGTTATTCTATCCTATTCTAAATTTGCTGCCTAGCCTAACATTATTTCTTCTCCGTGTGCGTTACCTTAAAGAACCTCCACCGTCCCGGTTCACGCGACGACGACGACGGTGACTCATGAAAACCTTTCTGGCCCAACCAGTTTGGGAAAGTGGGCGGTCAGGTGGAGGAAGCATTTTGGGATTATTTAAAAAAAAAAAATCACCCCTGTTTCCTTTTTGTGTCTTTGCTCACAATTAATTGCCACCCTTCGTATGGATGGCTACAGCGTGGTGCCACCCAGAGATCCCCGAACAATATTTTACCATCCCTCCTCTGCCAGGCTGCACAAATCAAACATGTCAGCCCCGAATTACATTCCTGGCAGAAATGCGGTAAAATTGTTGGGGTTTTTTTTTTTCTTTCTCCCTTCAATCCCCCTCTTCCTCCTCCTCCTCGTCCTCCTCCTCCTCCTCCTCTTCCTCTTCCTCCTCCTCCTCCTCCTCCTCCTCCTCCTCCTCCTCCTCCTTTCTTGATTTAGATCTGCGCGGAAAATGCTCCCGTTTCTTGTTTCTATGATGTTAATAAAAAGACGTGGATTTCTAATTTGGTTCTGAATTATTTATTTATACACATGCAGAACAAACAAACAGGGAAAAATAATAATAATCCTCCGCATAAAAAGCTGTTTTCCTTCTTGTCAGGAGCGTAGAGATGATGACGATTGGCAGAAGTAGCGCAATACAATGCAGCCGGGCGTGTCCGTCCCCATAATTTTTCATTTGTACTTCAGATCACACGTGTTGATGCTTTTTTTTTTTTAAAGCATTCATGTTCTACCTTTTCTCTCAGAGCTCCAGATATCACATGGGGAGTTCCCTCTTTTTTCCCCTTCGAAACAACAACCCTGTGGGGTAGGCCAGACCAAGAGGTAACGACTTGGCCAGAATTGACCACGGAGGACCCTGCTCGAATGGCAGTTTGAACCTGGGACTTACTGATCTCCTTCTAACTACTGCATCACTGGCCTGGTTTTTCATATAGGTAGTCCTCAACTTATAACGATTTGTTTAGAGACCGCTCGAAGTTTCAACAGCACTGAAAGAAAGTGACATATGACCATTTTTCCCACTTTAGGACCATTATAGCACCCTCTCCTCCCTCCCCCCCCAGTCATGTGAATCAAAATTCAGATGCTTGGCAACTGACTCATATTTATGACAATCACACGATCCCCTTTTGCGACCTTCTGACCAGCAAAGTCAATGGGGGAAGCCAGATTCACTTAACAACCACGTTACTAACTGAACTGCAGTTGTTCATTTAGCAACTGCTGCAAGTAAGGTCGTAAAATGGGGCAAAATTCACTTAACAACTACCTCACTTCTGCAACACCAACCAACTGCGATTGAGACACCCTTGGATTCAAAACCAAGGGGAACCAGAGGAATTTGCAACCCCCTCAAATGAACCGGCCTTCCTGGATCATCCGTGGGCCCCAAAAAAGTTAGCCAGGAAGTCGGATTTCAACCCCAGCAGACAACCCCCCCCCCCACCTCCCTTGAACTCATCACCATTGTGGCTTCATCCCAATGGCCCTTTTTGTTGTTGTTGTTAGTTGCAAAGTCATGTCCGACCCATCGCGACTACATGGACCACGTTCCTCCAGGCCTTCCTGTCCTCTACCATCCTCTGGAGTCCATTTAAGCTCACACCAACTGCTTCAGTGACTCCATCCAGCCACCTCCTTCTCTGTCGTCCCCTTCTTCTTTTGCCCTCCATCGTTCCCAGCATTAGGCTCTTCTCCAGGGAGTCCTTCCTTCTCATTAGGTGGCCAAAGGATTTGAGTTTCCTCTTCAGGATCTGGCCTTCTAAAGAGCAGTCAGGGTTGATCTCCTCTAGGACTGACCGGTTGGATGGCCTTGCGGTCCAAGGGACTCGCAGGAGTCTTCTCCAGCACCAGAGTTCAAAGGCCTCCATTCTTTGGCCCTCAGCCTTCCTTATGGTCCAACTTTCACAGCCATCCATTGCAACTGGGAAAACCTTCGCCTTGACTATACGCTCTTTTGTTGGCAGGGTGATGACTCTGCTTTTTAGTACGCTGTCTAGATTTGCCATGGCCCTTGTTTCGTGCCAAACGGAGCGTTCTTTGTCACACTCCGTTCTCCAGGTGCCTTGCCTTGACCTCTGGTGCCCTGATTGCAAACTCTGGGACCTGTCTGTGTGGGAACCTGACCCCTTGAGGCTTCTGCAAACAAAACTGTGATCATGGGTGATGATGATGCCAGCAAATAATTCACAACCAGGTGTTTCCCAGCCTGGCCTGAGATCGAATGGGGGGCGGAGGGGGGGAGTTGCTTGCCCAGAAAAGCGACTCTCATCCATTCCAGGCCGAAATCAAAAACTGGATTATTTCTCCAACAGCAGGTAGCTCTCCCTCCCTCCCTGTAGCTTTGCAAAGAATGGTGGCTGCTTTTTGTAAACCGAGATGGGAAGAAAAGTTAAGGGACTTCCCTCTAAAGGCTCCTCAGTGGGAAGAAGGGAAACCAGCCTGGGAAACTGAGACCAGGTCTCCGGGGAGAAACATTAAACCACTGTTACAGGAGAGGTCAGGGAGAGAAGTCTTCGCCAACGCTCCAAGAGCTGTTAATTTCATTTACAAGCCAGCCGTCTGCTTTTAAGTCAACACCGGCTGGCAATTAGTTATTAACCACTGAGGACTGTGGGAAACTCTCCATCCTGCTTCAGGACCCAAACCCAAAGGCAGCCCAGAGCTTCAAAGCCCAGCATCCCATCATCCCCAGATCCTTTCCCCTTGCAAGTTTTTCTCTCTCCCTGCCGGTGCAGCGGAAAAGGATTTTTTTTAAAAGCCTCTCTCTGCTGAAGGCCCTTGTTGACGCAGATGGCTCCAGATGGCTGAGCTTACTTTCCCCCCAAAAAAACAGCCCGAGATGAAGTTCGCAAGCAGCGGTCTTTGGCCAAGGGCTTTTCATCGAGAGATTAATAAACCCCGGAGGGGTGGGGGGGAAAAAAACGGGCCATCCCTCTACCTTTCATTCTTTTCCAACGTATCAGTGATGGCCTGCTGGTAATCCAAACTCAGCCGTGCCAGTGATTTACTTTAAGGAATGCCAGCCGGGCTTTTTTTTTTAAAGAATGACGCCATTCCTCATCTGCCTCCCTGTTTTCACCTTTGCTATTTAATTCGGCTTTCCGGGCCGACAACGTCTGTGCTAGTTGCACTGGTGGAGATCCGTCTCTCTTCGCTTCCACTCGTTTGTTTGTTTTTTTTCTCCCCCCCTGTAAATATTTATTTTCGCCTGCTTGCCAACTTCAGAGTTAATGTTGTCAAGATTGCCCCGGTGTTGGCAGATAATAATAACTAACGCTCACAAACTGATCTTGGCTGTTTTAACCGGAGAGCTACCAGAGCCAGGCAAGGCTCTAGATCTCATGATTTGGAACGAAGAAGTGGATAGGATAAGCTGCTGCTTTACATTAGCCTTGTCTGCACCAACTGCTTTTTTTAAAATTTCCTTCTCTCTCTTTCTCCTTCCCACCCTCTTTTCACTTCTGGTTTGTGAATCTAATTCACCTCCAGCAAGTTAAAAATCATGGCATGTGAAAGGGAGGCATTCCCCCCCCCCAAATTCCGTGCCCATCCATTTTCTCTTTCGTGCTGTGCCGTTTCAAGGCTGATCACTGATCGGTGGCAATTGTTTTGGAAAACCACGTTTTAAGCAATGGCCCCCTCCACTTAAACCTTTCCTCCCACACCTCTTTGACTTAACTAGGAAACGTGGTACCTTCCTCAAATAAGACCCTGTCTTATTTTTTATTTTTTTTTGAACCCTGAAGTAAGCGCTTGGCCTTATTACCAGGCGCTCAAAAGCCCGATTGGGCTTATTCTCAGGGGAGGGAAACAGGGTAGTAACTGTGAGAGGGATTTTGGAGTCCTGGTGGACAATCACTTAAATATGAGCCAAAAACATGAACAGCTGCCGAAAGAAGCCAACACAGTTCAGGGCTGCATCAACAGAGGGATAGAATCAAGATCACGGGAAGTGTTAATATCACTTTATAAAGCCTTGGTAAGGCCACACTTGGAATCCTGCATCCAGTTTTGGTCGCCACGATGTAAAAAAGATGCTGAGACTCTAGAAAGAGTGCAGAGAAGAGCAACCAGGATGATTTTTTAAAATTTTTTTTATTTATATGCCGCCCTTCTCCGGAGACTCAGGGTGGCTTACAATGCGTTAAGCAATAGCCTTCCTACTTTTGTATATTTTATACAAAGTCAGCTTATTGCCCCCACAATCTGAGTCCTCATTTTACCTACCTTAGAAAGGATGGAAGGCTGAGTCAACCTTGAGCCTGGTGAGATTTGAACTTGCAGTAATTGCAGGCGGCTGATGTTAATAACAGTGCTTTAGTCTGCCACGCCACCAGGCTCTGTGGGGACTGGATTAGGGGACTGGAGGCTAAAACATACGAAGAACGATTGCAAGAACTGGGAATGTCTAGTTTAATGAAGAGAAGGAGTAGGGAAGACATGATAGCAGGGTTCCAATATCTCAGGGGCTGCCCCAAAGAAGAGGGAGTCAAGCTATTCTCCAAAGCCCCTGAAGCAGGACAAGAAGCAATGGATGGAAACTAACTCAAGGAGAGAAGCAACCTAGAACTAAGGAGAAACTTCCTGACAGTGAGAACAATTAATCGGTGGAACAACTTGCCTGCAGAAGTTGTGAATGCTCCAACACTGGAAGTTTTTAAGAAGAGGTTCGATAACCATTTGTCTGAAGTGGTGTAGGGTTTCCTGCCTAAGCAGGGGGTTGGACTAGAAGACCTCCAAGGTCCCTTCCAACTCGGTTATTCTATTCTATATCCCTCAGAAGGGCCAATCCATATTTTCAAATTCAGTCTTCTGGGAGACGAACACACCCACAGCCCAGCCCTACTGCAAAGTCAATAAATGATTCACCGCTCTTATAAACCTCTCTACCCGTTTCTCCCAAAAAAGAACTCCAGTTTCCGCCTTTTGCAAGCAGCTGGACTCTGGGCAGGAACGCAAGCAAGCTCGTGCCCGTTTCTTGGGCTTCTTGAGGGCATCTGGGATGAGGTCAGGCTGGGGAGAGTGGCCCCACCCAAGATTGCGGCTGGCTAGAAAGAGAGAGAAGCAGCGATGGGAATTCTTTTCCTCATTCTTCCTGCTGTCGGTAATCGCAGAGCCACATTTTTGTGTTTGTTCTAAGGTCCCGCTGAAAAAATGCCAGGCACCAGACACAGATCATTAATTCCTGCCTGGAAACTCAGTCCTCAATAAGACTTTGTTCAGGTTTCTCACTTCTAACCCCTTTGCAATCAATACCTAATCCATAAAAACTAGGTTAAGGATAGATCCCCAGGGAGAAAATCCGTCTTATCTGCCTGCTAACAGTCAACATTGAACTGATGGGCACCTAATTATGTATCCGACATGTCTAACGGGTTTTTATGGGACATTTTTTTCCTCTTCCCTCCTCATCCTCATTCCTATGCTGTTACGACAAGAGGCCGCGTTTCAAAAGCAAGTTCCTTTGCCACCGGCAAGGCTAGCACAGGTGTTCAAAAACATGTCCACCAAATGTTGGAAATGCAATCAGATACCGGGCTCGTACTATCATATGTGGTGGACATACCCAAAGGCCAAAAAATATATATATACTGGTCGAAAATACATAACATGGTTAGAGAAAATGATATAGATCTTAAAGCCAGAGATATTTCTGTTAGGTATATTACCAGAAAAATATGACAAAGGGGTTGTATATGTAATATTACATGTGTTGACAGCAGCAAGAATTGTATTTGCACAATATTGGGAAAAGAAGGAAATTCCTACAGATGAAAACATAATTTAAAAAATATTAAGTGTGCGGAAATGGATAGGTTAACGTTAAAAGGATAAAGAAGATACAGAATATTTTTTAACATGGGACTTGTTTTACAAATGGTTAGATAATAAAGGTAGAAATTAGAAGTTGGAGGAATACCACTATATACAAGTAACTATTGCTACTATTATTGATATTATGTATAAGTACTATTCAATTACTATTAATCTTCTCATCGTTCCTATCACCCATCTCCTCCCACTAATGACTGTATGACTGTAACTTGTTGCTGTATCCTTATGATTTATATTCTATCTATCTATCTATCTATCTATCTATCTATCTATCTATCTATCTATCTATCTGATTGTTTCCTAGTATCATTCGATTGCTTATTTGTACCCTATGACTATCATTAAGTGTTGTACCTTATGATTCTTGATGAACGTATCTTTTCTTTTATGTACATGAGAGCAGATGCACCAAAGACAAATTCCTTGTGTGTCCAATCACACTTGGCCAATAAAGAATTCTAATCTAATCTAATTAAATTGACCCAGACAATGCACTGTTTATTAAGCAGTCATTTATGTTAAAGAAAAATGTACAAATAAAATGTATATTTAAAAAAAAATAAGCAAGTTTCTTTTTCCCATCCTTCCCTTTGGCTGTAGGAGGAATTCAGGCGACGGGCCAGGTGGAAAGAAGCGCTGGCTCAAAGGCTGCAGCAACCCAGTGATAGGTGGCAACTTCGCATGAAGTTCCTCCGGCAGGCACAGAGCTACATTGGCACGCCGTACGCCAAGAAATACCATCAGCCTGGAAGTAAGAACCATATTCCAGAGCCGACAGGCAAAAGATGACGCCCGTAACATGGGCACAATTGGGCGGGGATCTCCATCTCACTTAACCAATGTTTCATTTAGCAACATAAATTTCGGGCTCTATTGCGGTCATAACTATATTTTGCTATTTTTCTCCATAGCTAAAAGATGAATAGAAGCAATTCCTCCTTTGGTTTTTTTTTATTCTTTGCTCAATCACCCCAGAGCCAGAGGTGGGCTGCTGGAGGTTCGCAAGGGTTCGGGAGAACCTCTAGCTAAGATTCTATGCAGTTCAGAGAACCCCAAAATCCCACTCCTGGCTGGCCCCACCCATCCCTCCCCTCCCCTCCCAGGAGTCCCCACACAGCCCATTTTGGATGCAAGTAAGTGCAGGGCACACACGGAGGCTCGGGGAGGGTGAAAAACGGGCCTACCGGAAGTTCACACCTGTTTTCAGCCTCCAGAGGGCCTCCAGAGCCTGGGGAGGCCTTTTTCGCCCTCCCGGAGGCTCAAGGAAAGCCTCCGGAGCCTGGGGAGGGCAGAAACGTGTCCCCCCTCCCTGCAGGAGTCTGACTAGGCCACACGCACTATGGCCACACCCACCCAGCAACTGGCCACGGTTTGTTAAACGAATCACCAAGCCAACCCATCTTTTCCCCCTCTTGACTTTGCTTGTCAGAAGCCAGCTAGGGAGTTTGCAAAGGATGCTGTGTCCATCCCTACAGGTGGGTTGCCAAGCGCCCGCATTTTGATCACGTGACCTGAGGATGCCGGGATGATCAAAAGCATGAGAAGCGTTGATCAGTGCCATTTTAACTGTGTTTTTAATCCTCGTCTTTGCAGCCACCCAAACCCAAGGATATTCTGATCTTTGGGATGGTACCAGTGGTGAAGTCCAATTTTTTTTTACTACCGGTTCTGTAGGCGTGGCTTGGTGGGCGTGGTGTGGCTTGGTGGGCGTGGCTTGGTGGGTGTGGCAGGGGAAGGATATTGCAAAATCTCCATTCCCACCCCACTCTGGGGCCAGCCAGAGATGGTATTTGCCAGTTTTGTTTTTGTTTTTATTGGATTTATATACCGCCTTACTCCCGAAGGACTCAGGACGGTGAACAGCCACAGAATAAAACACATAAATACAAAAATTTAAAATAGAATAGAAACGAATTAAATAATTTGGCTAAGACAAATTTAAAATACCCAATAATTTAAAAACAAATTAAAATTTACATTTAAAGGGGAAAAGATTTAGGCTAGGCCAGCTTGATGAAATAAGAAAGTCTTGAGCGTGCGACGGAAGGTACGCAGATCCGGGATCCTCCATATCTCCGGGGGGAGCTCGTTCCAGATCGTAGGTGCCCCCACAGAGAAGGCTCTCCCCCTGGGGGCCACCAGTCGACATTGTTTGGCCAACGGCACCCGGAGGAGCCCCTCTCTATGGGAGCGTACTGGCCGGTGGGAGGCTATTGGTGGTAGCAGGCGGTCCCGTAGTAGTTCTCCGAACTGCTCAAAATTTCCACTACCAGTTCTCCAGAACCTGTCAGAACCTGCTGGATTTCACCCCTGGATGGTACTGATGCCCAAATTTCTGATGACTTCCCCCTCCCCATTTAATTTTCGCATGTTCCAGGTCCTGAATACGAATCTCCCCTTTTCCTGGATTGTTGTGGGCTCATCCGGAGAGCAGTGCAAGATTTGGCGGATGATTTTGGCTTCTACATGGGCTCGGGCAACCAAGCCTATCAGTATGACACTCTTCCTCTGACGCTACCCAGCGAGGAGCATTTGAAGCCCGGCGATCTCATCTTCATCTCGGGAGTTTATTTTGATCCACAACGTAAGTGTCTTCCGTGGGACCCGCTTCCTTCCCTGCTCTCCCGTTCTCCCGTCTGCCTCTCCTTTACGGAAAACAGATCACGAATTCTCCCGAGGTCTCCCGGTTTGATTGAAGAAAAGGTTAGGGTATGGATTTACAGAAACCCAGGACTTAGTTGGGGTATCCAATGATGTAGCTGGATCTGTGATCCAGTTGGGCAGGATCCGATGCTAAAAAGATCTTGGAGACACTTCCAGATTTCCAAGCTGGGTAACGTCATCAGCGCTGCCTGCCCAGGCGTTATTTTGCTCCCTTCTTTGCAGGTAAGAGGCAACCCCACGACATCGTCCATGTGGAAATCTGGTTGGGGGACGGAGAACGCAGTCTGGGGGCCAGGAGGAAGCACGGCCGAGCCCAGGTCTTTGATTCCTACAGGTTCGTCTCCAGCTCCTACGGAGACATGAAATACCACTTCAAGTCCATTGAGACGTGGCTGCAAGGCGTTTGTGTCAGGTAAGCATCTCTCAGGAGGCGTCTTGCCATCCGATCTCTCTGTAACGTTTTGTTTTTTTTTAATGGTGGGGCTCCACATCCAGCCAGGCGGATTATTGAGTGCCTATTTCCAGATTTGATTTATTTATTTTTTTAAATTTATATGCTGCCCGTCTCGCCTAGAGATATCTATCAACCAGGTAGGACGGAGAACAGCTTACCCTCCATCATTTAAATATGAGCCAGCCGTGTGCAGCAGTTGCCAAAAAAGCCAACACAGTTCTAGGCTGCACACACAGAGGGATGGAATCAAGATCACGTGAAGTGTTGATACCACTTTATAAGGCCCTGGTAAGGCCACACTTGGAATCCTGCATTCAGTTTTGGTCGCCATATTATAAAAAAGATGTGGAGACTCTAGAAAGAGTGCAGAGAAGAGCAACAAAGAGGATTAGGGGACTGGAGGCTAAAACATATGAAGAACGGTTACAGGAACTGGGTTTTGTCTAGTTTAATGAAAAGAAGGACTAGGGGAGACATGATAGCAGTCTTCCAATATCTCAGGGGCTGCCCCAAAGAAGGAGGAGTCAAACTATTCTCCAAAGCACTTGAAGGCAGGACGAGAAGCAACGGGTGGAAACTGATCAAGGAGAGAAGCAACTTAGAACTAAGGAGAAATTTCCTGACAGTGAGAACAATTAACCAGTGGAACAACTTGCCACCAGAAGTTGTGAATGCTCCAACACTGGAAGTTTTTAAGAAGAGGTTGGATAACCATTTGTCTGAAGTGGTGTAGGGTTTCCTGCCTAAGCAGGGGATTGGACTAGAAGACCTCCAAGGTCCCTTCCAACTCTGTTATTCCATTCTTTTCTATGGCCCTAATCCATCTTCTTTCATCCCGGAATTTCTCAAAACAGGTGGATTACCAAGCCCAGAATTCCCAGCTGCCTGGGTAATTCTGGGAATGGACCCCCATGGATCTGGGCTCTTCTGACCAAGGAGCGAAATCTTATAGCAAGGAGTAGACGGAGGAAGCAATCAAAAACTGGCTTTACGTATAATTATTATTTAAAGGCAGGGCTTTTTAAAAAAAACTTCCATCCTTAACTCATCGCAGACCGTTATGCTAAAAATTCATTGAATTCACATACCTGAGAATAGAATTGAAAGAGTGTACTTTTGTATGTGTGTCTCCGTGAGCGTGTGTGTACAGACGCATCCCTTTGAAAGTCACTATTGTCATTCTTTTGGCATCCCCGCACCATATAATTCTCCTCTACTGGCACCTCTGGGAATGTTTGACACCCACCATTGTTCCTGGCAATTTGAGATGTGCCAGTCCTCGTCCTGCCTCCCTTCTCCTCCGCCAGGCCTTCATCTGCAGCTTGAAATCCAAAGGTGTCATTACAATTTCAAAGGCCTCGCCTGAACAGCCGTTTAGCACTTGCCACTCACAAAGGCAGCAGTGAATAATGATCGGGTTGGTTGGAGTCAGGCGGGTGAGATTCAGGCACGGAACACTTTACAAACAGAATATCTGCAAGCCAGATTATCTATCTATCTATCTATCTCTATCATCTCTCTCTATCATTATCATCACTTCTATCATCTATTTAATTTACCTCTCTGTATCATCTATCTGTCTGTCTATCTACCTATTTATCATACCTCTATCTATCTATCTATCTATCTATCTATCTATCTATCTATCTATCATCTATCTATCTATCTATCTATCTATCTATCTATCTGTCATCATCTATCTATCATCTATCTGTGTCTGTCTAGCCATCCAGCCATCCAGCCATCCAGCCATCTATCATCATTATCTATCTATCATCTATCTATCTTCTATCTATCTATCATCTATGTATCTATCATCATTATCTATCTATCTATCATCTATCTATCATCAATCTATCTATCTATCTATCTTCTATCTATCTATCTATCATCTATCTATCTATCATCATTATCTATTATCTATCTTCTATCTATCATCTATCTATCATCTATCATCTATCTATCTATCTATCTATCTATCTATCTATCTATCTATCTATCTATCTTCTATCTATCTATCTATCTATCATCATTATCTATCTATCTATCTATCTATCTATCTATCTATCTATCTATCTATCTATCTATCTATCTACTTACCTACCTACCTACCATCTTTCACCAGGAAAGAAAAAAAATCACTTGGAACAGATCAGTTATCTGGCATTTTTAAAACTGAAGTCAATATTTTTTTCACATCAAGGGAGTTCCAAACAGGAAGCAATACTCCTTCCTTCCTAAGGTGCCTTTTTTCCCACCTATATTTCCTCCTGGTCTTATTTTATAGCACACCTGAACAACAGTCCTGCGAGGACAACCTACCCAATCCCCCTTCCTTTTCCAAAAGATTTGGTCTGCAGTTCACTTCCCTGGAATTCTAGCTTAAATGGACACCTGTCAGCTCAAGCCAGGGATTAAAAATCCCACCCCGAGTCACTAGATATCAGATAGCACATAAATATAATTCTATAAATAAAAATAAAGCAAAATAACCAGATGGAAAAGATGCATGTGATGCCAAAGTCCCACACCTGTACAAAACGGGTTGTTTTACACTTGCTCCTGGGGAGGAAGGCTATGGCAAATCTAGACAGCATCCTAAAAAGCAGAGACATCACTCTGCCAACAAAAGAGCGTATAGCCAAGGCTACGGTTTTCCCAGTTGCAATGTCTGGCTGTGAAAGTTGGACCATAAGGAAGGCTGAGGGCCAAAGAATGGAGGCCTTTGAACTCTGGTGCTGGAGAAGACTCCTGCGAGTCCCTTGGACTGCAAGGCCATCAAACCGGTCAGTCCTAGAGGAGATCAACCCTGACTGCTCCTTAGAAGGCCAGATCCTGAAGAGGAAACTCAAATCCTTTGGCCATCTAATGAGAAGGAAGGACTCCCTGGAGAAGAGCCTAATGCTGGGAACGATGGAGGGCAAAAGAAGAAGGGGACGGCAGAGAAGGAGGTGGCTGGATGGAGTCACTGAAGCAGTCGGCGTGAGCTTAAATGGACTCCAGAGGATGGTAGAGGACAGGAAGCCCTGGAGGAACGTTGTCCATGGAGTCGCGATGGGTCGGACAGGACTTTGCAACTAACAACAACCTCCTTAGAGATACAATACCTCCCACTACAAGAATTCATGGCTCATTCAGAAGCTGAGCATCACTAGAGCCCTGCCCTGCTTTTGATCTCCCACAATGCCCCTGATAGCCACAGAGCGGGGCATTGTGGGAAAGCCCAACCGACAGGCAGAGACACACCCCACACAGGATCAGATGCGGGACTGGAGCCAAAGGGAGAGCCAGAGAAGGACTTTGCTCTCTTTCTCCGGCTGCTTCAAGGGGAAGGTTCACACACCTCCACCTGGCCGGCCTCCGACTTCCCCGGCGGGAATTTCTCCCGGCACCAGCAACGGTTCCTAAGCAGCCGTTGCTAGGAAACAGGCTCTTGTTGACAGCACCCAAGGCTGCCTGCACCCTCACCTGGGGGGGGGGGTGCGGGAAACGCAGCTGTCTGAATTTGGATGCTTGGAGATCCGGCCCAGGGGACGAGAGAGCATTGCTGTGGAAGCCCTGTCGAATTTCATCATGGCTGATCGGAAAAACACGCTCTCTAGAGCAGTCTCTGAGCATGTAGGGCACGCCAAAGCAAGGTTAGACTTCGGTTATTCCTCTTTTTCTCCTTGCTCCCTGTCAAAACAACCTCCCCAAAGAGCATCTGGTGGCAGCTGGTGCTTTCAAGAAATCCAAAAAGCTTTAACGGAATAACAGAGTAGGGACCTTAGTGGTCTTCTAGTCCAACTCCCGGGGACACAGTGGCTCAGTGGCTAAGACGCTGAGCTTGTCGATCGAAAGGTCAGCAGTTCGGCGGTTCGAATCCCTAGTGCCGCGTAAAGGGGTGAGCTCCCATGACTTGTCCCAGCTTTTGCCAACCTAACAGTTTGAAAGCACGTTAAAAAAAAAAATGCAAGTAGAAAAATAGGGACCACCTTTGGTGGGAAGGGAACAGTGTTCCGTGCGCCTTTGGCGTTGAGTCACGCCGGCCACATGACCACGGAGACGTCTTCAGACAGCGCTGGCTCTTCGGCTTTGAAACGGAGATGAGCACCGCCCCCTAGAGTCGGGAACGACTAGCACGTATGTGCGAGGGGAACCTTTACCTTTACCTTTAGTCCAACCCCCAGCTCAAGCAGGAGACCCTAGAGCATTCTGGACAAATCCCTTCTTAAAAAATCTCCAGTGTTGGAGCACCTATAACTTCTGGTGGCAAGCTGTTCCACTGGTTAATTGTTCTCACTATCAGGAAATTTCTCCTTAGTTCTAAGTTGCTTCTCTCCTTGGTTAGTTTCCACCCGTTGCTTCTTGTCCTGCCCTCAGGTGCTTTGGAGAATAGCTTGACTGCCTCTTCTTTGGGGCAGCCCCTGAGATATTGGAAGACTGCTATCATGTCTCCCCTGGTCCTTTCTCTGTTAGCCTAGACATACCCACTTCCTGCAATCTTTCATCATATGTTTTAGCCTCCTGCCCCTTCGTTATCTTTGTTGCTCTTCTCTGCACTCTTTCTAGGGTTCCCAACATCTTTTTTTTTTTTTTTTTTGTATTGTGATAAAAACTGGATGCAGTATTCCATGCGTGGTCTTACCCCAAGGCATTATAAAGTGGTATTAACACTTCCCTTGATCTTGATTCTGTCCCTCTGGTGATGCAGCCTAAGACTGCATTGGCTTTTTTGGCAGCTGAAGCACACCCCAAAAAATACCAAACAAACCCCGATGTAAACTCAGCTTTAAACTCAAATTTGAACTCGGTCAAAAATCTATCCGTTGCTGAAGTTCCGAATCATGCTTGCTTTGAATAGAATAGAATAGAATAGAATAGAATAGAATAGAATAGAATAGATAGAATAGAATAGGAATAGAATAGAATAGAATAGAATAGAATAGAATAGAATAGAATAGAAAATATGGAATGGGATAGGATAGGATAGGATAGAATTCTTTATTGACCAAGTGTGATTGGACACACAAGGAATTTGTCTCTGGTGCATATGCTCTCAGTGTACATAAAAAGACAAGATACATTCATCAAGAATCATAAGGTACAACACTTAGTGGTAGTCATAGGGTACAAATAAGCAATCAGATCATACTAGGAAACAATCAATATAAATCGTAAGGATGCAAGCAACAAAATTACAGTCATATAGTCATAAGTGGAAGGAGATGCATGGTGGGAACGATGAGAAGATTAATAGTAATGCAGACTTAATAACTAGTTTGATAGTGCTGAGGGGATTATATGTTTAGCAGAGTGATGGCGTTTGGGAAAAAATGTCCTTGTGTCTAGTTGTTCTGGTGTGCAGTGCTCTATAGCGTCGTTTTGAGGGTAGGAGTTGAAACAGTTTATGTCCAAGATGTGAGGGGTCTATCAATATTTTCACAGCCCTCTTTGTGACTCGTGCAGTTATACAGGTCCTGAACAGATGGTTAGTAGTAATTGTTTTACCTAACCCTAACCCTAACCTTAGTTAAAAGCCGCCTTGAAACCAGGTTCATTCCCAATTGGCTAAATCTCTTGCAAGTCTGAAACTTGGCGATGCCCCAATCCAGACACTCCAATCCCGAAAAGCCGGGTTTCTTCTGAAGGACTCGCAAAGTTGGCTAGAGAAATTGGGAGAAATCTTGAATTAAATACCGGTTCCCGTTGCTTTTTTTCCCCCTGCAGCCATTGTCCAGAACACAAATGGGCTTCAGCGAGGGATGATGTGGAGAAAAAATCTATTTTCTACCCGCCGAGCGAGCAAGATGAACCCGCAGAAGAGGACGCCGGCCCTTCCCAAAGCTGGCCTCCCTCGCAACCCGCAGATGAAGGAACGCCGGTCAGGATGGCATCCATCCCCGGATCTCTCAGTACCTGTGAACCAAGCGCTAGCGAGCAGGCGGGAGCCCTGGATCTTCAGGTGTGCTCCAGGTTGGGCTCGGAGCTCCCTGAGATAACCTTGGAGAAAACAGATGAAGATGTAGAGTCTGTCCGAGGTCGGGAGGAAGCCCTGAGTTCCAATGAAGCAGGCGGTAAGGCTGTGGCAGGAGGAGAACAGGCCCAGAGAGAAGGGGGCGAGGCAGATCCTGCGAAGACCCTCCCAGAAGATCAAGGCCGGGACACTCCTGACTCAGACAGCGACTTGGCCCGGACTTCCAGTTGCAAGGTAAAGTCCATCGGGATCTTAACGGGCCACGTCGGAAAAGGGAAAAAGGACCCGAAGTCCAGAACTCGAGACGTTCTGTGCCCTGACGGACCTCCACCGCTGGCCTCAGGTGAATCAGACGGCCTTCCTGCCAGCTAGGAGAAGGCTTGGCTTGACTTGTGGGCCGGCTGCCCACAAAAACCCAGCTCCTCTCCATATTTGAGAAATAAAGACGCTTTCCTTCCCTTCCTTCCTTCCTTCCTTCCAAGTTGTTGCCTTCCTATTTTCCTCAATGCCGTAGAGCAGGGGTGTCCAACCTTAGCAACTTTAAGCCTGGTGGACTTCAACTCCCAGAATTCTGGCTGGGGAATTCTGGGAGTTGAAGTCCTCCAGGCTTAAAGTTGTCAAGGTTGGAGACCTCTGCCCTAGAGCAGGGGTGTCAAACACAAGGCCCGTGGGCCGGATCTGGCTCGTGGGGCCAGCCTAGAAAACGTAAGGGGCTGGCCTGCGTTGCTTCAGCCCGGTCTACTCCAATGCGAAAAGGAAACATGCCAGCAGTTAGGGGAGTGGTGTCAAGCTGGCCATGCCTACCCAGTTGGCCACCCCCACCCAATTGGCCACACCCACCCAGCCCCCCCGAGGTCAACCACATCCTCAATACGGCCTTCAATGAATTGAGTTTGACACCCTTGCCCTAGAATAATGCAATGTGGCATTCTGGGGAAAATGAAGAGGGGCAGCTTCTAGGAAGGAAGCCTCGACAAGGGGCAGGATCCTCTGAGAACTATTGACAACTGTGATCACTAAGGTGGACCTGTCTGAGCCTCCAGATGTTGCCCAACTACAACTCCCAGCATCCCCATCTACTGTACGCTCCATTTACGAGGGGCTGCTGGGAGCTGTAGTTCACTTCTGGCTCATCTCAATACTGTATGGGACCTAACGTTCAATGAGTTCTTCTTTTGCTCTCATGTCCAACGGCAGAAAAAACCCACCTGGTTGGAAAGTCTATTTGGAGATTCTCATTCATCCAGGTCACAGTTGTCCCAAAGGTGCTTTTTCCAAGAGGCAACTGGACTTTCTTTCTTTTTTCTCTTTTTGAAGACGTTTCGTTTCTCATCCAAGAAGCTTCTTCAGCTCTGAAGAAACGTCTTCAAAGAAAAAGAAGAGCCTGGTGGCACAGCAGACCAATAGCCTGTTATTAAGACCAGCTGCCTGCAATTACTGCTAGTTCGAATCTCGCCAAGGCTCAAGGTCGACTCAGCCTTCCATCCTTTCTAAGGTAGGTAAAATGAGGACCCAGTTTGTGGGGGCAATAAGCTGACTTTGTATAAATATATACAAAAGTAGGAAGGCTATTGCTTAACGCACTGTAAGCCGCCCTGAGTCTCCGGAGAAGGGCGGCATATAAATCAAATTAAAACAAAAAAAACACCCAGAAAGTCCAGTTGCCTCTTGGAAAAAGCACCTTTGGGACGACATGATAGGAAAATTAACCAACTCTGATTTTTCCCTGGCTACTACATTTTAGCCTGACGACTAGAGGTGGTATTCAGCCGGTTCGCACCGGTTCGGGAGAACTGGTAGCAGCAATCACGGGTGCACCCGCCCATCCGCCCTGGCTCCAAGTTGTGCAATTTAGGCATGTTTTTGAGTCCGGGCACATGTGTGGAGAGTGAGTGAGCAAAGAGCATGTGTGGAAGACTGGGCGCATGGGTGGACAGCGTGCATGCGCGGGGCGAACCAGTGGTAAAGATAAGTGAAACCCACCCCTGCTGACGACACCTGCCTTTTTCCCTTCCTACACATCTGGTGGACAGATTGTCTCCTGACCCCTCCCCATCAGTGGTGGGTTTCAAAACTTTTTACTACCGGTTCTGTGGGTGTGGCTTGGTGCGCGTGGCAAGGGAAGGATATTGCAAAATCTCCATTCCCTCCCCACTCCAGGGGAAAGATACTGTAAAATCTCCATTCCCACCCCACTCCTGGGAGAAGGATACTGCAAAATCTCCATTCCCACCCCATCCAGGGGGAAAGGATACTGCAAAATCTCCATTCCCCCCCCACTCCAGGGGAAGGATACTGCAAAATCTCCATTCCCTCCCCACTCCTGGGAGAAGGATACTGTAAAATCCCCATTCCCTTCCTACTCCAGGGGAAAGATACTGTAAAATCTCCATTCCCACCCCACTCCTGGGAGACGGATACTGCAAAAATCTCCATTCCCACCCCACTCCAGGGGAAGGATACTGCAAAATCTCCATTCCCACCCCACTCCTGGGAGAAGGATACTGCAAAATCCCCATTCCCTCCCTACTCCAGGGGAAGGATACTGCAAAATCTCCATTCCCTCCCCACCTGGGAGAAGGATACTGCAAAATCTCCATTCCCACCCCACTCCAGGAAAAGGATACTGCAAAATCTCCATTCCCTCCCCAATTCCAGGGGAAGGATACTGCAAAATCCCCATTTCCTCCCGATCAGCTGGGACCTGGGAGGCAGAGAATAGATGTGGGTGGGGCCAATCAGAATTTTTACTACCGGTTCTCCGAACTAACTCAAAATTTCCGCTACCGGTTCGCTAGAACTGGTTAGAACCTGCTGAAACCCCCCTCTGCTCCCCATGCCTTTGCAATCTGGTTGTGCCAGCCACTTCGACAATCCTGCCGGGTGCTTAGTCCTCTTTGAAAACAGTCTGGGGTGAAAAGAAAAAAAAACAAACTTCCCCTTACCTTCCGACTTCATGCAAAACTCACCGTTTTCTCCCTGCCGTTCTTGGCTTAGCCGTCTCCGTAAACCCACGTGGTATTTTGAGCCCCACCGTTTGTCCCGCTGGGGGAATTTTGAGAACAATAAGCATGGCGGCTGAAAGGAATACGGGAAGTACCAGGCAGATATCTCTTTATTCGTATCAACTCTTCTTAGGTGCCCCGGGATTTTTAGAAATAACCTCGTCCGCTGGATCATTTCTTTAAAACAAACAAAAATTAAATTTAAGGTCAGCCCCAATTATTTCACCTGGGTAGTCCTTGACTTACAACAGTTCACTTAGGGACCGCTTCAAGTTACAACAGCACTTGAAAAAAAAGTGACTTAACGATTGTTTTTCACGCTTTCGACCGCCGGAGCATCCCCATGGTCGTGCGATCAAAATTCAGAGGCTTGGCAACCGGTTCATACTTATGACCGTTGCCGTCCCCCGGGGTCAGGGGTCACGGGATCGCTCCTTTTGCAACCTTTTGACAAGCAATGGGGAAGCCAGGTTCCCTAAATAACCTTGCTATTAACTTAACCACTGCAGCGACTGCAGTGGCAAGAAACGTCGTAAAATGGGGCAAAACTCACTGAACCAATGCTTCCCTTAACAACAGAAACGTTGGACTCCATTGTCGTCGTAAGTCAAGGACCGCCTGTATTTCAAAGGTATTTGATTCGGCAGCACAGCCGAACAAATCTCTTGTTCGGCTGTGCTCTCTCTCTCTCTCTCTCTCTCTTGCCCCCTCTCTCTCTCTTGCAAGCATGTGATTAAAGTGAAATCATCCTGGAGAATCTCATAAAAAGAAGAAATTAGGGAAAGGAAAAACCTATAAAACCTGGCTCCCCTTAGCAGGCAATTTGGCTGGAGGCAAAACTCAGTTGCATAAATAAGAGCAAATTAAGAGGAAGGTTAAACACACAACACACACACAAATATTTGTATGCTATAAAAATATGAGCTAGAGGTAGGGGAATATCCTGTGATTTTTTGTTCGGCTGGCATTGCCAATGGTTAATTGTCCCACTGCAGCTCTAAACAATCAATTTGAGATGGCAAAAACAGGCAGTAGATACGGAGCAGAGCTGAGGTTTGAATAAAAGGATGGGATTTCAAAATATCGGGCAACGAATGGATATTTGGAGTAGCATTACATCAGCCCTCAATTTTCTCCTAATTTCTGATCAGGTCCGCTCTTCATGCTCCAACACTGGAAGTTTTTAAGAAGATGTTGGATAACCATTTGTCTCAAGTGGTGTAGGGTTTCCTGCCTAAGCAGGGGGCTGGACTAGAAGACCTCCAAGGTCCCTTCCTACTCTGTTATTCTGTTCTGTTCTGTTCTGTTCTGTTCTGTTGTTCTGTTCTATTCTATTCTATTCTAGTCTAGTCTAGTCATTCTGTATTCTATTCTCGCCTATTCTACTTACTCTACTCTACTCTACTCTACTCTACTCTACTCTACTCTACTCTACTCTACTCTACTCCTATTCTGTTTTGTTCTGTTCTGTTCTATTCTATTCATTCTGTATTCTATTCTCTCCTACTCTACTCTACTCTACTCTACTTATTCTATTCTATTCTATTCTATTTATTCTATTCTATTCTATTCTATTCATTCCGTATTTACTTATTTATTCTATTCTATTCATTCTGTATTGTATTCTGTCCTACTCTACTCTACTCTATTCTCTTTTCTATTCTATTCTATTTATTCTATTCTATTCTATTCTATTCTATTCTATTCTATTCATTCTGTATTCTATTTGTCCTACTACTCTACTCTACTCTACTCTATTCTCTATTCTTTTCTATTCTATTCTATTCTTTCATTCTGTATTCTATTCTACTCTACTCTACTCTACTCTACTCTACTCTACTCTACTTACTCTTTTCTCTATTCTATTCTATTCTATTCTATTCTTTCATTCTGTATTCTATTCTACTCTACTCTACTCTTCTCTATTCTATTCTATTCTATTCTATTCTATTCTTTCTTCTGTATTCTATTCTACTCTACTCTACTCTACTCTACTCTATTACTATACTCTATTCTATTCTTCAGTGCTTTTCCTGGGTACAGGGCACTTAAATTTGCAAAAACAGAGTCTAAAATTGTAGCGCGTTTCCCTCCTTTTGAAGAAAAAAAAAAAAAGAGAGTACAGGCATACAGGAACGTTGGTTCCCAATGACGCCCACAACTGAGCCCAAAATTTCTGTTGCAAAGTGAAACAGTCATTAAGTGAATTTTGCCCCATTTTTATGACCTTTCTCACCGTTCTTAAGCGAATCGTTGCGGTTGTTAAGTTAGTGGCAAAGTTGTTAACTGAATCTGGCTTCCCCCCATTGACTTTTGCTTGTCAGAAGGTCGCAAAAAGGGGATCGATCCCCTGACCCCGGGACACTGCGACCCGTCATAAATATGAGTTGGCTGCCAAGCGTCGGGATTGTGATCACGTGACCACGGGGATGCTGCGATGGACGTAAGTATGAAAAATGGTCATGCATCCCTTTTTTTCAGTGCCGTTGTAACTTTCAACAGTCACCGAACTGTTGCAAGTCGAGGACTAGCTATAAAATAAATGCAACTCACCTTTTTAAACTCCATAAGCTACCAGCCCTTGAAAACAATCAGTGAAAAGAATGAAATTCTCACCCACAATCCTCCTATTCCTCTTCTCCTGGGGCGCCCGTCTGCCAAAATAATAATTTTGACAAATGAAAATCAGCTAAATCAAAAGCTTACTTGTTTTGGAAGGGGCCGATTATCCTTAAAACCCTCCAGCATGCCCTTTGGTAGCCCATCAAAAGGTTAAATGCTCATCTTTATATCTTGCGACAGTTCAGTTCCTTCCCCATTGGTATCTTCCATCGTAAAGCCAACTTTTCTACCAGCCTCCTCTCACAAACTTCATTTCTTTTCTTTTCCTGGAAGTTGGAGAGTTGTTCGATTTAGCAGGGCAGAATTAGCAAGCATTTTTAGCCTTTTCAAACAGGGGGTGGGGAAAAAATCCAGCTTTCCCAAATCTCAAAACAATCTAAAAACGCACACTGAAATAGCCAAAGAAGCAATATTAAATTCAATAAGATTAAGATGCCTGTTTACACATTTAAATACCCAACAGAGTTGGTAGCCGATTCCTTAAAATGTTTTTTGGAGATGCTTGGCTGCAAACGGACTTCATCGGTTCCACAACGATCTCTTCCTGATATTTTATCCTTCTTGACATTCAAGTCCACGGAGGGAAAGAAACAACTCCAGAAAATGATAATTTTTTATTCCTTCCACAACGGCGTGGAAAAGGGCCTCGATGCTTCTGCTCCGCTGTCAAGGATTTGATCTTGAAACTGCAGCTTTTTAAATTTTTTATTCAATCTCTGTCCACACACGCCGGCCACGCCGGTTTTTTTGAAAAGCAACTATTCAGTCAAAGCCCCAGCCGAGCCGTGTGCAAGTCAAGAATTCGAATCTGAACGCCGACTCTGTTCCATCGGAAGACCGAGAGAGAAAGATCTTAGAAAGCGAGCCAAACTCGCGTCGAAAGTGGCTGTTTCTTTTGACACCTGGGGTCACATTTCCAGCTTTAAAAAAAAGAGTCGAATCGGTCCTTGGAGTCTGGCAGAATTGAAAGAAAGAGTCGGGAGATTACGTTGGTAGCCAAACAACGCATAACTTCAGCTCTTCTGTTTTACAAATTCGGGATCCGGTGATCTTTTTTTCCTGGTGCCACCCAAACCTATTTGCCTTTGGCTATTGAATCTGAAGGCCTCCCGCCCGCCAAGCCTCTGCTTCACCTGTTGAGCTACCTAATGAGCCCCTGCTCTGTAGCTGTTGGCCAACTGACCTGGAGTGTCGAAACGTGACATCACAGCCTCTCCATTGTGACCCGGGCGTAAGTCATCTTCCAGCAGTATGGCTTCAGAGCAGGAAGTAGTTTCTACACCGACTCGCTGGGAACCAAGGATCTGCAAGAAGAAACTCCTTAGCTTCCCGCCCCGTTTGACTCTCCGAAGACCTCTGTGCTTCTCAGGTGCCCCTCTCTTAACTTATGCGGGAAAGAGGTTGCGGGCGCGCGGGGCCAGCGTGCAAAAATCAGACGAGGGAGTTACGAGAAAACCAGAGACGAGGGACTTGCGGGGAATTTAGGAGGAACTGTTAACGCTTGGAGGGATGCCTGCGGGAGTGACAGTCAACAGGTGTCTGACGTTGTGCCAAGGGACAACCGGGGTAGGGATCGAGGGGGGCTAAAGAGTCCCTATCTCAGGACGGTTGTAAAGTCCATTGGAAGGGCAGACTGGACGATACCCAACCCCACTTCCCAAAAACTACTTAAAGAGGGCATGAGGAATTCCGAAGAGGCCTTATTATATTTTAACTAATTTTGCTCCGACTGATGGAAGTTGCTTAGACGAGCAACGAAACCTCTCCGATTCACCAAGTTTGGTCCAGTTTTGCCAGGATCCAACCTTTAGACACTTTTCGTCTTCGTTGACGTCTTGCGTTTTCTCATTTGGGGCTGCCAGTCGCCTCTCCGGCGTACCTGAGATCTAACTGTCCCCCCCCCCAACCCATCCTCACCCCTGACTGTCCTTTGTGCCTTTCCCAAAGAACCACTTCTCCATACGGAGAAGACGGACCACGCGCAGTTGATTTTAGAATCCAGTTCCAGATTCCCTCCGTCGTAGGTGCTGCTGTCGAGCTGGTTCCTCTCGGCCGCAACCGATTTAAAATCTGGTCCCATGTTAACTGACCGAAGCTGGTCTGGCTTTTAGGATGGATGAACGAAAGACCGCTGGATGGCAATGAAAGAGCAGCTGCCCTACGTTTAGGCTTCCGTTGGTTCCCATACTACAACGAAGCAGGTGAGCCCCACCGGGTGACAAAGCTGCCCAAAAGACGCCCGGGACAGATTCATCCAAGGGTTCAAAGCAGCGCAACCCATCAACAAGTAGGTGAGACTGAGTATTATTATTATTTTTCTTCAGCAAAGCAGAAGAAGGCATTGTGGAGTGGTTGTAAACTAACCTAGTTAATGTGAGCTGATAACATGAGCGTGTTTTTGGGGTAGATTCAGAAAAAGGGAACTGGATAAGCTGGAGTGAAATCCCCACATCGAAAGAGAGGACAAATAATCCAACACTGAGCTTGTCGATCAGAAAGGTCGGCAGTTCGGCGGTTCGAATCCCCACAACGGGTCTCCTGCGCGAGCAGGGGGTTGGACTAGATGACCTCCAAGGTCCCTTCGAACTCTGTTTCTGTTACCGTTAAACCAGGGGTCCCCAATACCGGGCGGTGGCCCATTCAGACTGTAGAAAGTTAGCACCCACCCCTCTCCTAGAAGAATGAAATGCTTTGAGAAATATTAAAAAAGGCAAAATAATATATTTCCCCGGATGATAAAAGAAGAAACATGTTTTAAAGACAGAGGGCAGCTCCCTGCCCCCAGCAGACATTTGGAGCCCATTGAGAAAGACTAGGCCAGCTGATCCACAAGACAAAAAGACCTCCAGTTCCAGGGTGATGGGATTAAGACATAACCCTTCAGGACATAATAGGATTAACCCAGGAGTGGGTTCTACTTACCTTTACTACTGGTTCGCAACGGGATCGCATGCGCGCAGATTACCGATGACTCCATCCTGGGCAGTGGGTGGAGCCTTCCGCTGGTTTTACTACCGGTTCTTGCGAACCGGTCCGAACCGGGAGCAACCCACCATTGGATTAACCCATCTAGCAGCAGAGCTCACCACATGGCACAATTTATTTATTTATTTTTATTTTATTAAATTTCTATACCGCCCTTCTCCCGAAGGACTCAGGGCGGTGAACAGCCAGAAGATAAAACACAGAAATACAAAAATTTAAAATAGATTAAAAACGGATTAAATAATTTGGCTGAATTTAAAATACCCCATAATTTAAACAGATTAAAATTTGTATTTAAAATTTAAATTTAAAAGGGGAGAAGATTTAGGCCAGGCCAGCTTGATGAAATAAAAAAGTTTTAAGCGCGCGACGGAAGGTGCGCAGATCCGGGATCCTCCGTATGTCCGGGGGGAGCTCGTTCCAGATCGTAGGTGCCCCCACAGAGAAGGCTCTCCCCCTAGGGGCCGCCAGTTGACATTGTTTGGCCGACGGCACCCAGAGGAGCCCCTCTCTATGGGAGTGTACTGGCCGGTGGGAGGCTATTGGTGGTAGCAGGCGGTCCCATAGATAATCACCTGGGGACGTTGCATCACCCAGCAAACTTCAACCAAACCCCGGACTCAGACAACCTACAGAGTTAGCTATGATCCCTACAACAGCCAATAGAATACATGTTCTTGCACAGGAACAGGAAGCTCAAGTGCAAAGCCCAAGAATAGGTATAAATACCTCCCCACTCTCAACTCCATGTGATCAGCTGCCCAGAACCACCCATCTGCTTCTGCTTCCCCATTAAACCATCTTTCCAATCAGCCTCCATGTTTCCAGTGTCTTTCTCCCGGCTTGGAACTGAACCCAGATGGATATTATTCCCCAACGGGACCCGGGCTGCAGAAGTGGTAGGCGAGCACGCACGAAGCTCCATTCACACAAGCAGCTGGCACACCCTGTCCGGCGCTTGTGCAAATGGGGCTGTGCATGCACACGCACTTACCTTTCCCCCCTCTCTGCCCCTCCCCACCGGTCCGCAAAGCTAGAAAGATTGGGGACCGCTGGTTGAGACGGTTCGAAGTTACAACGGCCCTGAAAAAAAGTGACTTGTGACAGTTTTTTCACACTTAATGTCCATCGCAGGTGATCCAAAATTCGGGAGCTTGGCAACCGACTCATATTTGCGACAGTCGCCGCGTTCCAGGGTCGCGTCATCCCCTTTTGCGACCTTCCGACAAGCCAAGTCAAATGGGGAAGCCCGATTCACTTAACAACCACGTTACTGACTTAACAACTGCGGTGATTCACTTAACAACATGGCAAGAAAAGTCATAAAATGGGGCAAAACCCCACTTAACAATTGTCTCACTTAGCAACATACATTTTTTGGGTTCGATTGTAGTCGTAAATTGAGGACAACCTGTAGCAAGTTTTCCTTCCTTCTCTTCGTTATTTCCACCTTCAAAAATTCAAATAGCTAAAATTCTAGTCCACCACTGGTTGGCCTAGAGGACCTCTTGGGACCTCCCTGTTGTAGGATTCTCTGATTGGTTGTCTCCTTTTTGACCGACCGCACGAGAAACCCAGGGAAGCCCCCTGGCGGGACCCTAATCTTCTTCTCTTCGACAGATCCCAAGGTCGTAGAAAACAAGAAGCAGAAATACAGAGCTCTTTTTCCAAGCCAGGCCCTGAAGCAGTGGAAGACATACAAGCAAAGCGGTAGGAATTCGGTGCATCCCACCCACCCACCTCCTTCCACCCCACTTCTGATAGAGAAGGAGACTCCAAAATCTCTCCAGTCTGGCACTAAATGCAGCTTTGGGGAGGAAAAGAGCCCCCCCACTCGAATTTCAAGGAGGGGTGAGCAGGGCTTTAGTGGGCTGCTGGCCCCACTTAATGTTTGGGGGAAAGGGTGGGCTGCATTGATATATTGGTATGTGAGAATGACCTTGGGAAGCTGGAGGAAGAGATGCTGCCTAGGGAACGGTCAGATAAGAGACAGCGTAGCCCTCAGCTGCATAGTGGGTGGAGCAAGGGCAGTTGTATCCTCCACTTTATACCTGCCAGCTGTACCACACCCCCAATTACATCTTTGATCTATTATGGATCCAAGGATCCATAATCCCTTGCGTCTCCCATATTTGCACATCTAGTTTTGGTCACCACTATATTAAAAAGAGAGGGGGGGGGAGGAAGGAAGGGAGGAAGGAAGGAAGGAAGGAAGGAAGGAAGGAAAGAAGGAAGGAAGGAAGGAAATAGAGAAGGAGGGAGGGGAGGGTGGGAGGAAGGGTGTGAGGGAGGGAAGGAAGGAAGGAAGGAAGGAAGGAAGGAAGGAAGGAAGGAAGGAGGGAAGGAGCCTTGGTGGCGCAGTGGCTAAAGTGCTGTTAAAGTAAAGCCAGCTGCCTGCAATTACTGCAAGTTCAAATCTCACCAGGCTCAAGGTTGACTCAGCCTTCCATCCTTTCGAGGTAGGTAAAATGAGGACCCGGATTGTAGGGGCAATAAGCTGACTTTGTATAAAAAAGAACACAGCTTGGGGTGGGGGGGGGAAGCCCTACTAAGCAGGTATGTACAAAAGTATGAAGGCTATTGCTTAACGCATTGTAAGCTGCCCTGAGTCTCCGGAGAAGGGCGGCATATAAATCAAACCAATAAATCGAACCAATAAAGGAAGGAAGGAAGGAAGGAAGGAAGGAAGGAAGGAAGGAAGGAAGGAAGATAGGAAAAAGGGAGAGAGAGGGGGAAGAGAAAGGAAACAAAGGGAAGAAGTTATAGGGAATAAGGAAAGAGGGAGGAAGGAAGGAAGAAGATTACACTGTAAATGGAAATTTATTCAAAATGTTTAATATTAATCTCTGCAAAAAGAAGTTGGGAGAACTATTCCCCAATCATTGCAATATCACATTTAGTTTTGGTCACCACTATATTAAAAAAGAGAGATAGAGACGGAGGGAGGGAAGGAAGGAAGGAAAAGGAAGAAAGGAGAAAGAAGAAAGAAAGTAAAGGGAAGGAAGGAAGGAAGGAATATGAATTGGGGACTGGAGACTAAAACATACGATGAACGGTTGCAGGAACCGGGCACGGCTAGTCTAGTGAAGGGAAGGACCAGGGGAGACATGATAGCAGTCTTCCAATATTTGAAGGCTGCCCCAGAGAGGAGGAAGGAGGTCAAGCTATTTTCCAGAGCACCCGAAGGCCAGATAAGGAACAATGGATGGAAACTGATCAAGGAGAGATCCAACCTGGAAATAAGGAGAAAGTTCTTGGCAGTGAGAACAATCAACCCATGGAACAGAAGTTGCCTTCGGAAGTTGTGGGAGCTTCATCACTTGAGATTTCAAGAAAAGATCGGACTGCCATTTGTCAGAAATGGTGTAGGGTCTCCTGCTCGAGTGGGGTGGGGGGTTGGACTAGATGATCTAAAAGGCCCCTTCCAACTCTGTTAATCTGTAATCTGTCCCCTCTTGAACCCTTCCGGTGGCCTAGCTGGACCCAAGAGCGTTTACGCCTCCTCCTCCTCCTCATTCCAGGGGTTCCCAGAGTCGCCAGAGGGAGATTCACATATGAATTCAGTTCAAAAAAGCCCAGAACCCTCCTGAATGCGGCGCTCCGAATGAGTCACCTGGAAGAGAGAAGAAATGAAGAAGGCCCAGGATCGGGGCCGTTCTTTTACATCGGCGGAGCAAATGGGGTGGAAATGTAAGGAGAAAGCCCTGGGTACCCCCCCCTAACCCTTGAGGGAGGAATGCTACATCAGGGAGGGGGGTCGCACTAGATCCGCGGTCGCCAACTGGTGGTCTGCGAGAAAATTTTGGTGGTCCGCAGAAAAATTATTTGCATTTTTTAATATTGCACTCAATCAGGGGTCCTCAAACTACGGCCCCTGGGACAGATACGTGCAATGAACATTTGTGTTGCTGCAGAGAGTCTTCCCCCTTCGGGGTCTTTTTGTGTGGGTCGGAGGGGGGCAGAAATTCTGACTTGGGGGTCTGCTTTGTGGGGCTTTGGGCGAAGGTTGGAAGGAAGCGCCGCTGATGGCGAAGAGCCGGAGAGCCTCGTTCCAGTGGGATTGAATCATGGCCTGGAACTGGCTGAGCATCTCAGCCCGCTGAGCCTCCAGGCGCCGGTACCTGGCCTTGCACTCCCGCAGGTCTTCCCTCTGCTTGGAAAGCCTATGCTCCTAGTCCTCAGTGAGGTACTTCTGCTGAGCCTCCTTCTTGGCCAGATCCAATTTGAACTGAGCTGTTTTGCCAACTCTTTCTCCTGGTGGCTGCTTAGCTCCAACAACTGCTTCCTGTTGGGGCCCTAAGGAGCCCGGGAGGGGGAGGGGAGGGGTGTCTGGGAGGGGAGGGGCGAGTAGAGGCCGGTGAGGCTCCCCTCAACGTGAGTGACATCGAGTTGTCCCCGCCCACCCAGTCACATGACCACCTAGCCATGCCCACCCAGCTGGTCATTAGGCAGATCGTATTAGTGGTACGCGAGATTTAAAATTATGAATTTAGTGGTCCCTGAGGTCCGAAAGGTTGGGGACCCCTGGACTAGATGGCCTTTGTGGAGCCCTCTCAGCTATAGGACTCTGAGCTTAGGAAGCGAAAGGATTTGGGAGCGACTGGCTATTACAGGTAGTCCTTGGCTTACAGCCAATTTGTTTAGTGACGGAAGTTACAATGGCACTGAAAAAAAGTGACCAATCACCTTATTATCGTTGCAGCGACATCCTCCTGGGCTGAATTTTAGATCATGTGATCTAAAACTGAATTTTAGATCATGTGATCTAAATTTAGGCGCTTGGCAGCTGGCTGTGTATTTATGACGGTTGCACCGTCCCAGGGTTATGAGATTTTCCCCCTTTTGCGACCTTCCCAGCCGGCTTCCGACAAGCGAAGGCGATGGGAGAAGCCAGATTCATTTAGCGACTGCAGGTTTCGCTTAATGACCACAGCGATTCGCTTAACAACGGTGGCAAAAAAAAAAAAGGTTGCGAAATGGGAATGAATAACTGCCTTGCTTAGCCGTGGAAATTTGGGGATTCCGTTGCGGTCGTAAGTTTGAGGACTGCCTGTACTTCTAGAGGGTTATCTTTTCACCTTGCCTCTTTGTTTCTCTCACACAGCCTGAGTAATTACTGCAAAAGTAAAGGGTGGCAACGGATTTATGACAACCGGAGGGAAGACTACGCCTTGAAATGGTGCGAGACCAAGTTTCGGGACACCTATTGCAACTTCCGAGAAGGTATGGGCCAGGTTTCCGGTCAAGAGAAGCTGGAAGAAACAAGGGCAGATTCAGAATTTTGGGAGGTCCAGGAGCAGAGTAGGGATAGAAAGAAAGAAAAAAAATTTGTAGCTCAGAGTTGAACTGTGGGGTCCTTGGTGCTCTCTGAGCTGGGTTGTTTTGCTGCAGATGTTTCATTATCAAACTAGGTAACATCATCAAGGCTAGAAGGGAATGGGGAGGAGAAGGATTGTAGGGTCCTTGGTGTCTTTGAGCTTGGCTGTTTCAAGATGTTTCATTACCCAACTAGGTAACATCAGCAGGGCTAGAAGGGGGTGGGGGGAGGAGGAGGACTGTGAGATCCTTGGTGCTCTCTGAGCTTGGTTGCTTTCTTGCAGACGTTTCATGACCCAACTACATAACATCATCAGTACTAGAAGGGAGTGGGATTTTCAGGGAGGAGGATTATGGGGTCCTTGATTATTTTCTTGCAGACATTTCCTTACCAAACTAGATAATGTCATCCCTCCTAGAAGGGAGTGGGGTTTGAGGAGTGGAGGAAGAGGTGGAGGAGGCCTGTGCAGTCCTTGGTGCTCTCTGAGCTCGGTGGTTTTTCTCGCAGGTGTTTCATTACCCAACTAGGTAACCTCTTCAGTTCAGAGCACATCAGTCCGTCGTAACTTGGAACGGTCATTAAGCGACCGGTCGTTAAGCCAGGGCTGCCTGTAATGCCTTCTTCATCTCCTCTGCTGCCTGAGCCCTTGTTTTTTTTGTTCCCCTGCCCATTCAGGAGAGCAGCTTCTTTACCAGATCCCAAACAACAAGATCCTGACGACAAAGATCGGCCTGTTGATGAACCTCCGGGAATATGAACGGGTGATGAGGAAGGTCGGCCAGACAGCCAAGTAAGCCCCTCACTCGCTTAACCTTACGGGTATTTCTCTCTCTTGAAAAGGTTCACGGCTCGTTTTCTCCTGGGAAGCCCACTGACCTCCATATCATTCATTCCAGAGTTCTTGGAGGTCAAAGGGGGTTTAGCAGGGGTGAAATGCTACCGGTTCGCACCGGTTCGGGGGAACCGATAGTGCTGAAAGCTACCGGATCCGGCAAACTGGTAGAAAGGATTTCCTGGTAGAAAAGATTTCCTGCTTTCTACCGATTTTAAATCGTGCTCCACAGCTGATCGTCAGAAATACCGATTCGAACAAACCCGTAGCTTTTTTTTTTACTATTGGTAGTTTTTATCACTATCGGTTCGCCAGACCCGGTGCAAACTGGTAGCATTTCATCGCTGGGCCCGATTACTAACTTAACAACTGCCAGTGATTCACTTTAACAGGTGTTGCAAAGTGGGGCAAAACTCACTTAGCAACCGAAATTTTAGGCTCAATTGTGCTTGCAAACCGAGGACTGCCTGTACAAGGCTTGGTTGGCTTGGTTAAAATTTGGATGGGAGACCACCCAGAGATGTAGGCTAGAATTGAAAATCCTCCTGGTTGAAAAAAGCGATTTTGCATCATTTTGGAACTGCCAAGAACATCGCCATCCGATGTTCATTTTCAAACAGAAAAGTTTGAAACACTTTTTAAAGTTCTATGCATGTTTCCGTAATGTCTGGTAGCCGGTGATGTATTGGCATGGCTGTTATTGACAGTGACATAAAATAACTGAAACAATTCCAACTCAATAATCCACACGGCGAGAATAAACAAGATTCCTAACGAAGGGCAAAACGTTGTATTGAAATTATGTCCAATTATGTCCTAAACATTATATTGATATTATGTCCACCAGCAATGGATGGGAAATAATCAAGGAGAGAAACAACTTAGAATTAAGGAGATATTTCCTGAGAACAATGAACAACTTGCCTTCAGAAGTTGTAGGTGCTTCATCACCGGAGGTTTTTAAGAAGATGTTGGATAACCATTTGTCTGAAGTGGTGTAGGGTTTCCTGCCTAAGCAGGGGGTTGGACTAGAAGACCTCCAAGGTCCCTTCCGACTCTTGTTATTTCTATTCTATTCTATCCCATTCCATATTTTCTATTCTATTCTATTCTATTCTATTCTATTCTATTCTATTCTATTCTATTCTATTCTATTCTATTCTATTCTATTCTATTCTATTCTATTCTATTCTATTATTTCTATTTCTATTTCTATTAATTCTTTAAAACATGTCTGTGTGTGAGCTTATTAATATTCAATTT
Source organism: Pantherophis guttatus (assembly GCF_029531705.1). Next base: position 978,617 of record NW_026844057.1, read on the forward strand.
TTTCCCCCCGCTCTCCCTTTTCTCGCAGATTGTTAAAAATGGAAGATTTTTTCCCGGAGACTTTTCGTCTGGACACCAAAGACGAGAGAGAAGTCTTCTTTGAAATATATAAAGGTGAACACCAAAGCAACGATTCTGTCCCCCCCCCTTTTCAAGACCATTAATATATTTCAAACGGTGGGTTCTAACAAGAAAAGACAGGGGCGGGTTGAGATTTTGGTCTTCAAATATGCCAAATCGAGCAAGTGACATCATCTGCCTTGTGATGTCCTTTGCTTGATGATGTCACGATTCCTGTGATGTCACAGGCGTTCCTCACGGGTGGAAAGGTACAGCTGGCCCTGTTTTGCTCCCCACCAACGTGAACTAACAGGTGGAAAGAATATACAGGTAGTCTTCGACTTACAGCCATTCGCTTAGTGACCGTCCAAAGTTACAACTGCATTGAAAAAAAAGAGACTTTTTCTCACTTAACGACCGTTGCAGCATCCCCATAGTCTCATGATCAAAATTCAGGCGCTTGGCCGCTGGCTCGTATTTACGATGGTTGTGTGTCCCAGAGTCGGGTGGTCCACTCTGGTGTGATTTTTCTCACAAACAAAATTGACGGGGAAAGCCAGATTCACTTAACAAATGTGTGATTATTAACTTAACGAGTGTGGTGAGTCGCTTAAACAACCGTGGCCAGAAACGTCGTAAAATGGGACAGGACTCACCGAGCCACTGTCTCGCTTAGCAACATAAATTTGGGGCTCTGTTAGTGGTCGTAAGCCGAGGATTACCTGTCTTTTGGATCGGTTTCTGCTCCAGAATGTGAAAAATTGAGTCAGTCGATAGATCTTTTGGGGTGGTAAGTGGCAAAAAACAACAACATCGTGCTTTGAAGTCATCGAAATCAGAAAAATCAAGAGACTGACCTCCTTTGATCCCTGCCAGGACTTCAGTGGTGTGGTTGCATCTTCCATCTTGACTTTTTTGACCACCCCTGGGAGACCTCTATACAAAGCTGGGTCTTCCCCTGCCGAATTTAACGTCCAAAGAGCAACCTCATTGCTCTCTGACTAGGCTGGGTGGCTGCCCCTTTTTCCCAGAGTGATCCTGCAAGGTTCTCGGGCTCTATAAACCAGGGACTAGCAACTCAAGCAGCTTTCTCCTTCTCCTTTCTCCGCAGAGCCTCACATTTGGATCTGCAAGCCCACCAGCTCCAACCAAGGCCGAGGCATCTTCCTCCTGAAAAGCCAAACCGAGGTCCGAAGCTTGCAAGCCAAACTCCAAAGCGTGGAGGACGAGTCGACGTATAAGAAGCTCCCTTACAAACTGCCTCAGGCACGAATCGTCCAAAGGTAGAGAATCCGCCATGCAGCTGCCCAGCTATCCAGCTCTCGGCTGGTGAGCGACATCGGAGCCCTTCTCGGACTTGAGCTAAAACCCAGAGCGGGGAGCGGGGGGACGGGGGATTCAGGCAGAGACACGACACAGCGCTCTCCCTGGGCATCCTAGCCCATCGGTGGGGGAAAGATTTCACCGAATGAGGCCCCGTGGGATGAGCCTTTATTTAGTTTACTTTATTGTCATTGCACCTCGTACAACGAAATTAAATGCCATCTTCAGTCTACATCATCCATAAGAAAACTATAAAAAAATAAAACAAAAACACACACCCTTCCCATTCTATATACAATTGAATTGAAAACTCCTGATATTGCATTAACATTGCACTATACAGCAGAATTCAATCTAGTTACTGCCCTGGGATAGAAGCTGTTTTTCAGCCTATTTGTCCTTATCTTTATTGTCCTGTACCGGCTTCCAGATGGTAATAGTTCAAAAAAAAAAAGGATGAGATGGATCTTTAAGAATGTTAAGGCAGCGGGAGCTATCAAGCTCTTCCAAAGAGGGGAGAGGGCAACCCATGATCCTCTGGGCAATGACGTTGATCCTCTGGAGCGCCGTCCTATCTGCCACTGTGCAATTGGCAAACCAGACACCGGTGCAGTAAGTTAAAATGCTCTCTGTGAAGACCACCAGCAGTTTTTCATTCAGTTGTTGTTTCCTGAGAAGTCTCAGGTAGTAAAATCTCTGCTGGGCCCTTTTGACCAGGGCTGCAATGTGAGCGCCCCAGGTCAGGTCCTCTTTTTATGGTAACAACCCAGAAACTTAAAACTAGCCCCTTGCTCCACTCGGTCTCCGTCGATAAGCAAGGGCTGGATGTCTGATCTGTTTCTTCTATAGTCCACTATAAGCTCCTTTGGTCTTATTGGTGCCAAGGACCAAATTATTGTCTCCACACCACGAAAGCAACCGGTCCAGCTCGTCTCGATAGGCAGACTCATCCCCCCCCCACCCAGTGGGATTCAGCCAGTTTGGGTGAATCGGTAGTTAAAATGCTGGCTGGCCCCTCCCCTCCCCACTCCTTCCAGGAGTCCCCATGAGCCCCATTTTCACTCAGGGAGGCTTCCTAGGCCCAAATGGGGTGCAGGGGGTTGACGTGCCCCCCCCCATGGCCCATTTTCGCTCCCAAGAGGCTGCAGGGAGGCATACTAGGCCCAAAATGGGGCATAGGGAGAGGGAGGCGCGTCCCCCCCCATGGCCTGTTTTTGCTTCCAGGAGTGGGTGCAGGAGGCCGAGTACTGCCGGTCACACCCCCTGCCCATGCCCACCATGGCCACGCCCACCCAGCCGGTCATTAGGGCAGAGAACCGGTTGTTAAATTATCTGAATCCCACCACCGATCCCACCGCTGTTGTATCATCTGCAAATTTAATAATAGCATTACTGGCGTGAGAGGGGAAAGGCGGGGAGAGAAAAGCGGGAGATTTCGAAAGATAATTTCCGCCTGGGAAGTCGAAGGAGGGCTTCAAAGAGGCCGACGGGCCCGCGTTGTGCGAATTGAACGCGGCAGGAACAGCTGCCTCGAACCTTTTTGGATTCAGGAGCTATTTTGGTATTCCAGAGAGAGCCCTTTTTTAAAATGGTTATTTATAGCTTTCAGAAAGGATATTCAGGGTTGCATCGGAGAGAGGGATGACGGAAAAAAAACAAAAAACCACAAATCCTTTGGCGTCGCTGGAGTGGAAAAATTACAAATTACACCCTGTGGAAAAGCCGCACGGGGACCCTGAACCCAACCATGGTGGGGCTTCCGGCACCAAGAACAGCCCCATGGGGGTTGTAGTCCTCCACGATCCAGAGAGTTAAGTGCCCAGGTGACTTAGAAGCACCTGTTTTGTTTTCAGCCAGCTCACCTGCCCTTCCTTCGCCCTCAGGTACATCGACCGCCCGCTGCTGCTGGAGGGGAAAAAATTTGACGTCCGCTCTTACCTGCTGATCGCCTGCACGGTGCCGTACATGGTCTTTTTCGGCCACGGTTACGTCCGCCTCACCTGCCTCAACTACGACCCCAAATCCAATGATCTCACTTCTCATCTGACCAACCAGGTGGGAATTGCCTTGCGCCCAACCGGGGAATCTCACCATTTTAGAACAGAACAGAGCAGAGCAGAGCAGAACATAGAATACAACGGAACAGAATGGAGAATAGGAATGGAATGGAATGGAATGGAATGGAGTGGAATGGAGTGGAGTGGAGTGGAGTGGAGTGGGGTAGGGTAGGGTAGGGTAGAATAGAATAGAATACAATAGAATAAAGTGGAATGGAATAGAAAAAATGGAATGGAATGGAATAGGACAGGACAGGACAGGATAGGACAAAACAGGAATAGAATGGAATGGAATGGAATGGAATGGAATGGAATAGAACAGGACAGGAATAGAATAGAATAGAATAGAATAGAATAGAATAGAATGGAATGGAATGGAATGGAATGGAATGGAATAGAATAGAATAAAATAGAATTAGAATTAGAATAGAATAGAATAGAATAGAATAGAATAGAATAGAATAGAATAGAATAGAATAGAATAGAATAGAATAGAATAGAATAGAATAGAAAAAATGGAATGGAATGGAATGGAGTGGAGTGGAGTGGAGTGGAGTGGAATAGAAAAAAATGGAATGGAATGGAATGGGATGGAATGGAACAACAGAACAGAACAGAACAGAACAGAACAGAACAGAACAGAATAATTGGAAGGGACCTTAGAATAGAATAAGACCGGACAGGACAGGACCGGACAGAATGCAGGATAGGATAGGTTTGGGGGGGAGGGAAATCAAAGGTCGTAAAATCGTGCATGACTCCCTTAACAACAGGAAATTCGTTTGCAGTCGTAAGCCGAGGGCCACCTGTGCCTAGATTCTCTTCCCCACTCCCCCTCCCCCCCCCAATTCTTCCTCTTGAAGGGTCCAGGTGCTGACAAAAGAGACGTCTCTGGCAAACAGAGCCCTGAGGAGCAGGTGTGGATTGTCTCTGGGCACCTGGTGCAGTGGGCAAGCTATTGCCTTTGTGTTGCCCGATTCAGACGTCTTGTTTGGCTTTGCGTTAAAGACAGCCGTTGGCAGCGGATGCTCCGCAGAGACTCCTGGCCAAAAAAAAAGATGTCAACGTTATTACGGGGTTTTATTTTGTCTTTTTTGTTTTATTTTCAAGAGACCGAGTTATCTCCTGGAATCCAGCAGGGTTTGAAATCTTGCCGAAGCGGCTGACAAACTCCGTATCCCCCCCTCCCCCACCCTCCATCCCTTTTCTCGTCCCTGCAATTGGATCCTGCTTCTCTTTTCTTAGGCCGAATGCTTTGCCCAGGGAAGTGGAAATGGATTTGGAAAGCAGAATGCTGGGGTTTTGTGTTTGTCTTTTTTTTTTTTTTTTGCTTCTGCTTTTTGTCCTCTGCAGAATTTAGCAAACCGGTCTAAGCAAGAGGCAAAAAACCTAAATTTTGCCTCATTTAACTCAAATAGTTAATAAGATTAAATGCAGCTAGTTGAAGAAATCTCGCTCCCTCTCTCCCTCTATCCACCCACCCACCATCCATCCATCCATCCATCCATCCATCCATCCATCCATCCATCTATCTATCTATCTATCTATCTATCTATCTATCTATCTATCTATCTATCTCTCCCTCTCTCAATCTTTCTTTCTTTTGCAAGAGCTGAGATTTTAAATCATCTTCATTTAACTCAAATTAAATAGTTAATAAGATTAAATGCAGCTAGTTGAAGAAATCTCACTTCCTCTCTCCACCCACCCACCCACCCACCCACCCA